>JAFEMH010006751.1:0-113764 GCA_022495995.1 Adenophora triphylla var. japonica | reverse complement strand
GGTCCGTTCCTTAGGTTGCTAATGGGGGAATGGGGGGGAAATGTATGTAAAAATGACACTTTAATGAGAAAAGATGACATTTTTGGAGTTGCGGAAATGATGCACTTAGTTTAAAGAAATGATCTTTATTTGCAAATGATGCATAAAGATTTGATTTTTATGCGAAATGATGCATTTTGTTGTTGAAGAAATTGGCATTCATTATGCACAATGATGCATAAAGATTGCATTTTTGAGAAAGCATATGATGCTAGTTTATGGTAAAGGCAGCTGGTCTTTAAAGCAAAATGATGCTTGGAAGAAGTGATTTTGAATGCAAAGGATGCATTTTGATTGAAAAGACTTGATTTTTATATATGCTGAAAGGATGCATAAAGATAACATTTTTATTTGAAAAATGGGGTTTTAGGTGTACAAAAGGATGCACGCTTTATGGGAAAAAACTACATTTTTATGATAAATGATGTCTAATGTCATGCAAAAGGGGAAGGGGAATATGAAGATATGATCTTTAATCTACGAAGTCCCCGAAGCAATATAAAAGGTAATGCAATGAGAAATTTATAAAGCAACGGTAGGATGCAGAGGTTAGAGGCGTGCGAGGTTACGATGGCTTCCTTCTTCCTTTGGGTGGAGCTAGGGAGGATAGGTTGGTCTTGGATCTTGAGGAGGAGGGAGGGGGCTTCTTGGCCTTCTTCTTCACCTTCTTGAGCTTCCGGCGAGTGTTTCTTCACGTATTTGGAGTGTTTTGTGGGTGATTTGTTGTGTTAATTGTTGTTGTTTTTGAAAATGGGTAAGAGGAGGGCTCTATTTATAGGCGATGCTGGATAAGGCTAATGAAGCCAGGTGCGGCTAAGGCGCGGCAAGCCTAATGCGGCCCAAGTGCGACATTATCCATGATGACTCGGCATTCTAGAACTTAAATGCAAGGTGGCAAATTCTAGAACCTTTCCTCCTAATTAAGAAAAGCGTGTTTCTTAATTAGGAAGAAGAGGATCCCCACTTCAGCCCTAAATTAATTAAAAGCAGGTTGGAATGTTTTAGGAGACACTTTAGGAGAAGGAAATACAGGGAATTACTTAGGAAAACTTACAGAAATTGTAGGGAAATTTAGCTTAGGAAGGCGTGAGCCCGGATTTGGGTACTTACGGAAGCCCCTCGGCAACGTCACTTGCGAGGCGAGGTGCCGGGTTGTCGATAGAAAAGGATCCGATGCGGCGAATGCATAGAGACGGATTGGGTGACAGAAGTGGTCGAAAGTGGTAGAACCTCTTATGAAAGGCTACCTACGGTATCCGGAGGGTCGAAGCCCAGGCACGAAAGTAGTTCGGAATAGATCCATTTGCGCAGGAGAATGGAGAAGAGAAAGCTGGTCTGCTTCTTTGGGGAAATAGAAGAGAGAATGACCTAGGAGGGTCGAAGCAATTGATCCTACTTTTGGGGATATGCTAGGAGTGACCAAGGTGAATTCGGATAACAGAAGTCTCTTATGAGAGACTACTTCCATCAACGAGGGTGACGGAGGAAAAGGGTGACCAAAGTGGTCGGATGGGTTTGGACCTTTTATAAAAAGGCTACCTACGTATCTCGGAGGAATCAATCCTTGATCGTAGTTCGAGCATCGCCTAGATAGGTAGTGAACGATGTCTAGGATCCTCGAGGGTTTGACAATTAATGGAGGATGTCACACCGATTGACAATTAATGGAGGTTGTCACGCACGATTGACAATTAATGGAGGTTGTCATGAGGCTGGAGCTTACGTCACTATCCCGAGAAGATAGAGGTAGCTAAAGTTGAGAGAAACTTAAGCGTACGTCACTTATTCGGGATAGAGGTAGCTTAAGTTGAAGAGAAACTTGAGCGTACGTCACCTGATTCGGGATAGAGGTAGCTTAAGTTGAGAGAAACTTGAGGCGTACGTCACTATTCGGGATAGAGGTAGCTTAAGTTAAGAGAACTTAGCATACATCACTATTCGGGATAGAGGTAGCGTAAGTTAAGAGAACTTAGCATACGTCGCTATTTGGGATAGAGGTAGCTTAAGTTTAGAGAGAACTTGACAATGTCGGGATAGAGGTTGTCACCTAGCATTATCCACGTTATAACGGATTAACAGGAGAAGAAAGCTTAATTGCTTAAGAGATAAGGGATATCTTACGAAAAAGATGTTATCTTGGTTAAAAGATAACGGAAGTTGCATGCCAGTGGAAGGTCCGAGGGCGGGATTGTAATTTTACGCTCGGAAGCGAATGAGGCCGCCGGCATGAGATGGAGAAAAAGGAGCCGTACGGCTAGAGACCTGTTTTTCAGTTATTTAAAATCAGATTTGAACGGGCCATTGGCATTGCATTGCCGCCCGAACGCGAGAGAGAGAGAAGAGAGGAAGGAGAATTTCAAAATTCTTTCAATCCCCTTGCTTCCCTTTGATTTGAGATGGATCCGGAGGGCAATCCCATACCGAGGCAAGCAAGAAGAAACATCTCGGCGGCCGCTCGGAGGAGGAGAAAGGAGCTCGTGCGAACGGAAAGAAAGTATGACTTTCTTACACCTCCGTCGGAGCTTTACCCGGGGAGAAGAGAGCACAAATCTACGAACCCGCTATCGGTTGGGGTAAGCATTCTTATTTTGCTCAATTCCGTCGGTTTTGATTGAATTTTGAATGACTTAGGGCTTGACCCGAATTTTAGGAATTTTCTAGGATTTTTGCATGATTTTGAGACATTGATGAATAACCTATGAGGCTAAGAATATGCAATGTGCAATTTGTTTGACAAAAATAATGGGAATGACCCACTTTTTTCTCGCAAATAAAGTAAGAATGAAAAAATTGTCTAAAGTGAGACGGAGTTCTTGCATGTGCTAGAACTAGGTCAAAATTTTGAGAGAACATGATTTTGGAAGATGAAAAGGATTCATGCATGCCACTTGTGAAAGAATAATGCTTATGTGCAAAGAATTGTGAAAATTGTGATTTTGTGCTTTAGGAAAGCAATGGGACTTGACATGACGCGTTTCAAGTGATGAAAGCCGCTTTTTTGATGCAAATGATGCTAAAAAAAAAAACTTTTGTGAATGATTTTCTTTTGAAAACATGTGCGCTTTTGTGAATATATGCATGCTTTTGAAAATGATGAATGATTGACACACTTCTTTGTTGTGCTTGTCTACGAGGAGAACAAGTCTAGAGGACCATACGAGATTGCGAGTCAAGCTTTGGCGAGAGGATGCGGATTTTGAGAAGAATGGGGCGAACCCAGGATTTGGTGAGGGCTACTGGCTGGATTCGTTCGTCGAGGCTATCGGCGGGGGTGTTCACATCACCTCGAAGAGCAAGGGCTTGATCAGAGGACCTTTACGAGTTACGGTGGGGCCGGTACACGTAGCTTTCACACAGTGCAGGGGAGAGCTTACGGTGACTCCTGCCGATTTCACGGCTATTGCTGGCCTACGAGTTCAGGGAGGCCCGTGACTTGGAGAGACCACATTATAGTGAGGAGTTCCGAGGCTTTGGTTGGGTTTGAGTTGATTCCCAGTGGGTATGGAGACACGAGAATGTCGAGGTGGCGATTCGAGACTTGCATGCGAGAACTTTCTTGCTAATGATGTGTTGCCCTTGGTGGCTAGAGCCTTCGTATGGTTGATCTTTGTCGGTCCACTATCTTCGCTAATTGCAGGACGCTAGCTATGACTTGCCTCCTCGACTCTGGAGGATGTGGATGGGATAGGGACCCGGTCTCTTGGGGAGAGGCCGGATTGGCGGAGCTCTACTTCTCGTTGGACATGTATGCAGGCGGAACAAGGCGCCCGATGGGCATTTTGCTTTTCATTTGCCCTTGAGGGAGTGATCTCCTTTCTTTTCTCTTTTCTCTTTTGTCTTGAGACTTTTATGAGAGAGAATGACCTTTTGATGCTTTGAATATGCAGGCTTTGGTTTGTGAGGTGATCGGGTTCTTCCACTTGGAACCGACGAGTGATGTCACCATCTTCCCTGCTTATGGTTATTTGGAGGGGAGATGCGAGGGATAAATTTACGGGAAGACCCGGATCACTTTCGACTACAAAATGGTGAGGGCCGATCATCAGCAGGGACGGAGCACGACGGAGTGGACTTCTACCACTTGGGCGAGGTATCAGGAGATCTTCTTTGGGAGATGCCATTAGAGGCGACTAGGCGAGAGGAGGTGGCTGTTTGGGGCGACATGTGATGTCATTTACTTGGGGACCGTTTCTCGAGCGGCATGGCCATGTCCCTCCATTGGACGCCATTACTCCCACGATCCTCCGGCCACGGATGCTGCGGCCCGAGGATTGGCCGGAGGATAGAGATTGCAGGTACCGGGCGGGCGTGGCTGCGAGGAGTATTCTGAGCATGGACACCCCCTACGTGTTTGTGGAGCGGCGCTTTGAGGACGCCACGGAAGCTGAGTGAAGGCTGGCGGTCACTCGGGGATATGAGGAGGATGAGCCTGCGGCCCGCCGAGTCCCTCTGCGCATACTGTCTACGTGGTCCGTGGGTAAGGGAGGATAAGGATACTGTCCCGATGCTAGGGAGCCCAGTATACTGCCTCTGACTGACACTATAAGTATACTTTTAGGGTCTTTCCACTTTTCGGCTTTAAGATTTTTACGCTTTTTGCAATTTTTAATTTTACGAGATTTTAAGAGATTTTCTCTTCTTTTTTTCTCGGAGTTCCGGCTCGCACCTGCCTATGGCGGTTGATCGAGGGCGAGAATAGGGGTGGAAGGACATGTCTTAGGTCCCTTTACGAGGAAGGCGCTGCGCGCTTGAAGGCGCGGCGGATGCACGGGAGCACAGGCGCGAGACGGCATGTCGGGGGCACGGCGTCTACCTCATCGGCCTCGGAGTACTCTTCCCGGTGCCATGCCTCGGGGCGGGGACAGCGGCGACATTGCAGGCGGTGGTGAGTATGGGCACGATAATGTCCATTTGTCGACGTGAGCGACCGGGAGGACTTGATGAGGGAGGCTAGCATCTATGAGGCGAGCGGCGATGAAGAGGAAGAAGAATCGGAGGCCTAGGAGGTCTCTAGAGTGGATTTAGGAACAGAAAAAACAATGAACACATTTTATGCACATTTTGTTTATTTTTTGCTTTATTTTGGCGCCGATGGGGCGAAGACATTGTATTTATGTTTTATTTGCTTTTCTAATTCATGCTTTTTCAATTTGCATATTATACGAGCCTTGGGGCAACTTTTTGCTTGGAATCGGGAAATTTGGCGGGCCAAAATGATTTATAATGGTGTATAAATGCTTGAATGGCTTACGGATATGTTTTTGTACGGGTTTTGGTTGAAAAAGTGGGGTGAAAACTCCTTGGGCAGCAACTTTGGTTCTTTGCAGAATTTCTGCGAGAGGGCTAATGTGGCCGTGCGGATAGGTCTGAGGGTAAATAGGCCGTGCGGCTCACGGTTCTGTACTGAGCGGTTATTTTACGAATAAAAGCAAGGCTTGGCCATTTCATTTCATTTTCAACTTAGACTTGTCCCAATTGTTCCCGAGCACATTTTGGACCTAAAAGCACCACCTTTGATCATTTTGCGATGGAGAAGCCCGTCGGATTGCAAAGGGAAGCGAGACCGTTTTACGTCCGATCTTCAATCTTGGGTGAGACACAACTTCCAATCTCATAGGGGGCTGCTTGATTCTTCCTTCAAGATCAAGTCTTTATGGCATTTGAGGGATCTCCCGCCTGATTGGGACCTTTTGAGAGCCGCGGCAAAGTTACGGGACGTCAGGAGACATGTTTTTGCTTTTCTTATAACGAGATTGTCCCGACGCATGAAGACTTAGAGCCTTGATTGGGGGTCGAGATTGAGGCTATATCTATTCGTGATCGGAGACGTGCCGGTGGCGGTAAAGCTTGCATCTTTTACTGCGAGATTCCTTTGGGTGAGAAATTTGAGAGGATGATGGTAGCCGGATAGGATTGACCTTTACGATATCCGGGCGAGGTTTGGGTCTCCAGAGATATGGCTGCGACCACGGTGGCTATGGATGCTTTCATCCTTTGCGTATTCTGCTACATTCCTTCTTGAGTCAGTGGGGATCTGTCATAGTGGTCTCTTGGACATGGTTAGAGGCTGCAAAGTGGGAAGGATATTGTCCCTTTGGTTTTGGGAGAGACACTCCATGGGATTGACGGGATGGCTCGGGAGACCATTTCATGAGATCCGGGAGTCAGTGTGTTGACCTTATGGGTGCGGGGAGAGGCTCGGGGCTTTGCCGGGGGCTTTGCCGACTCGGTGCCCTTGGGTGATTTCTCGGAGAGGTGCGCGAGGCAACGGGACCGAGTAGGCGGGAGGCGACGATGGCTAGGCTATCCACCGGACATCCGTTGGTGGATACCTCATTGGAGGTTGCGGACCCGGGGAGGATATTTCGGGAGTCCTATCTTTGTGAGGGTTCCGGGATTACTGCTTGGTCATCCCTTCTACATTACCACTGCAGTATCCGGGCGGTTTGGGGCTTTACGGGAGCCGTTGAGTGATTGGGAGGACATCCGGACCATGGAGGTGGTGTCATTGGACATGAGGGATCCGGCCCGGCTTCTCTTTCTTCTCGAGGGCTTGGGCGTATCTTTGCTTTCCACCCGGGGGCTATCTTCGGGAGCGGGAAGAGCACCATCTTGACCCTTTGTCTACTTGGGTGAGTACGAGAGGGAGATGGGAGCGACTCGGGTCATCTTGGAGGAGAGACGTCGAGCTTTATTGGGAGGCCCATTTGCTGACTCGAGTAGGACTTTGAGGAGGCGAGGCTAAGGCGAGTCGCCATAACCCGGTCAGGTGACTTGGTCGGGGATATGGAGGCTCGGTACGAGGTTGTCAGGAGTCGCTCCTTTGACTGAGGCTCAGAGGGAGGAGGTGCGAACTCGTGCTCGGATAGAGAGAGCACTTATTGACACGGGTTTGGTAGAGGCTCCAGTGAGGATACCGGAGGTCGGGATGAGGGATACCGACATCATAGATAAAAAGAGGAAGAAGACTCGACGGGGCCGAGGAAAAGGGAAGAAGACCAAAGAAGACTCAGTGAATGACGACTGACAGATCTTTTCTTAGGATTCCCTTATTGCCATTTTGCAAACACATTAGTTTATTTAGGCATTTTATTGTATTTTAGATCTTTGTAGCAGGTTAGCAGAGTTAAGAGGTAGACCGTGCTTGAACTCATCAAGAAGTTTTTAACTTGTAACGAACAAGAAATATTATCTTAAAAATTAGTCAAGACACATTTCATGGAAATTCAAATGTCTTTATTGATTGGGACCCGTTTTATGGAAACTGAAATACCCTTCATTATTTAGGACGCACTTCATGGAAGCTTGATTGTCCTTTTTATTGTTTAGGACACATTTCATGGAAACTTAATCGTCCTTTTTATTGTTTAGACTGAACCATATATGGCTGCCTACGTTCCCCTTTTACAAGAAAGACTAAGGGGCTCAGGTCTTCGTAGTTCATTATGGTGAACTATAAAATTTTTATGTGCGGCCATTTGTTTTTGCCTAGACCGCCCTTTTTGGGGTTTTCGGCCTAGTGGGCATTACTCTTTTTGCACTAAGATTTTTTTCTTTTTTATGTGCAACCCTGTCTTTTGCCTAGACCGCCCTTTTTGGGGTTTTCGGCCTAGTTTGGGTATTACTCTTTTGCACTTTTTTTTATTTTATTTTATTTTTTTTTTTTTTTAGACATAGTATCTTTTGAGCTTATCACCGTTATTTGGGTGGACAAAGGGATTGCCGTCCAGTCTGCAAGCTTCGTGGCTCCTCCCGATAGTATCTTACGCACCACATAAGGGCCGATCCAAACGGGTTCCCATTTTCCCGGGGTTGTCTACGGTAGGGGCTTCACTTTCAACACTAAGTCACCCTCTTTGATGTCTACGGCCTTGACCTTTTTATCAAACGCTGCACGGCCATTCGCCTCTGGTAGGCTCGGGTGTGTTCCATGGCTTTTAGCCTTCTCTCGTCAGCGGGGCTAACTCATCATGCATTGCATAACCATTCCACTTCATTGAC
Organism: Adenophora triphylla var. japonica; assembly: GCA_022495995.1. Lineage (NCBI taxonomy): Eukaryota > Viridiplantae > Streptophyta > Magnoliopsida > Asterales > Campanulaceae > Adenophora > Adenophora triphylla. Next base: position 105,724 of record JAFEMH010006751.1, on the reverse strand, counting down.
AACTTTGTTTTCCGGGAGGACCCTTAATGACGGGATTTCCAACTCATTTGGTAACACTTGCTTCCATCAGTAGGTTAAGGCAAAAAGGAGTTTCTCCTGTGGCCATTCGACGAGACGTTACGCAGCCCCGAGTGCCAAGTGCGGCTTTTCGGGCCAATCACGACCACGGGTGGCCATCTTCCGGATGATCGTTCGGCGTCTTATTAGCGGCTTCACGGCTCCATTAGTCGAGTGCATGTACGGAGACGACTTGTGGCGAGTGATTACGAATTCGACGGCAACCTATCGCAGTCCCCTTCAAAGTGCGACCCATTATCGGAAATGATCTCGTTGGGCACCCCATATACTGCACATTATGTTTTCTTTGATGAATTGGGCCACTTTTACGGAAGTGAGGACCTTGTAAGACTTGGCCTCTACCCGCTTGGTGAAGTAGTCGATGGCTACTAGCACAAATTCATGCCCATTGCTTCTATAGGGGCTATTTTCCCTATCACGTCAATACCCCAAGTTGCAAACGGCCAAGGAGTCGTCATGCGGTACGGAGTCATGAGGCGGGAGATGGTTGAGGTTGGCAAACCGGCGGCACTTGTCGCATGCTCGGACGTCTTGGACACGATCTGTTTCCATGGAAATCCGGTAGTAACCCATTACGAGGATCACTTGCATCGGGGCTGCGGCATTCATATGAGGACCGCGGGGACCATTGTGGACTTCGGTCATCAACTCTTTGGCCTTTTCTTGAGTGACGCACAAGAGGAGTGGTCCTTGGTATCGCTTCTTGTACGGGTTGCCTCCTAGAATGACATAATGGGAGGCCAACCTTTTCGGGGCTTGCAAGCTCTTGGCTCGACACCTTCTTTTGGTCTACCTTCTTCGTCTCTGAAAGGCGACTCTCCATCTTTGAGGAAGCTGAGTAAATTTGATTGTACCGGGGTTCCTTTATAGGCTCGGGTCCCGGGTCTACTTCACTGACGAAGGTGGGGCTTCTCTTCTACCCACTCGGAAGGGTTTTATGGCTTTTCCCTCGGGGATCTCTACCAATGAGGCTAGAGTAGCTAATGCATCTGCGAATCTGTTCTTTTCCCTTGGCAAGTAGTGGAAGGTCACTTCTACGAGCTGTCGAGTCCAACTCCTCCATATGGGCATGATCTGCTGCGAGGTTAGGGTCATGATCTTCCTTGTTGGAAACACGATTGATGATCGAGTGAGTCTCCGTAAACTTCTAGCTCCTTGACATTCCTTTCTAAGGCGGCTTCCAAACCGGCAATGCGGGCTTCATACTCGGCAACATTGTTCGTGGCGGGAAGTTGAACTTGAGGGCTATGGGTGTATGCTCGTCCTTCGGATCGACCGGTAGCATCCGATACCGTTTCCTCTTTTGTTAGCGGCTCAGTCGAAGAACAAGTGCCATCGGTTTTCGGGTTCATTGCAAAGATCCCTTCATGCAGGAATTGGGGTTCGGGCCCTCTGTCTTCATTGCGGGAAAGTTTGCCGGGTGGTCGACAATGCTTGACCCTTGATAGCCTTTACGGTCACATAGTTGATGTCGTACTACGCTAAGAAGAAGGACCACTTTGCTAGACGCATCGAGAGGGAAGGCTTATCAAAGATGTACTTGATGGGGTCCATTTTTGAGACCAAATTCACGGGGTGGGCTTGCATATAATGCTTGACTTGCCCAGCTACCCGGACCGATCTGCCACGGGTCTTTTCACATCTTTGAGTAATTGAGCTCACTTCCTACTGACTTAGTGACAAAGTAAATGGCGTTTTCTACTGAGAGTCTTTCTTTTCTGAGCAAGCATAGCCCCAGCCGTATCGGTGACGGTGAGATAGAAGCGAGAAGAGGTTTACTGTCTATGTGGGGGCATAGCAACGGAGGGTGTACCAAGTATGCCTTGATGCGGTCAAAAGCATCCTGGCATTCTTCGGTCCATTACGTGTCTACGTTCTTCTTCATGAGCTTGAAGATGGGCTCGCACATAGTGGTCAGCGATTGAGAAACGGGCGATGTCTTTGCGGTTTTCCCATAAAGCTCTTGACTTAAATGCAGGTCGAGGTGGCCTCGTATCCATAATGGCTTTGATCTTTTGGGGGTCGGCTTCGATACCTCGCTCAGTGACCATATACCCGAGCACTTTTCCCCTTGTCACTCCGAAGGTGCATTTAGCGGGGTTTAGTCTCATGGAATGTTGTCTCGGCCTCTCGAAGAACTTGCGGGTCAACAAAGTCTTGCCCGTCCTCGCCTTTGGAGTGGATTATCATGTCGTCTACGTAGACCTCGATCTCCTTGTGGATCATGTCATGAAAAAGCGCGGTGTTGCCCTTTGGTAAGTAGCCAGGCGTTCTTAAGCCCAAATGGCATCCTTTGTATAACAGTAAGTTCCCCGCGGCGTGGTGAAGGCTGTCTTTTCTTGGTCTTCCTCGGCCATCTTGATCTGGTTGTATCCTGCAAAGCCGTCAACGAAGGATTTGACTTCGTAGTTAGCGAGTGGAGTCCACCGGAGATGTCTATGTTTGTAAAGGGTAATTGTCGTCCTTGGGGCTGGCCTTGTTCGAGATCTCGGAAATCCACACGGCGGCGCACCTTCCCATTGGCCTTGGTGACGGTCACAATATTGGACAACCATGTCGGATATTCGATGACTACGATGAATCCTACCCGCGAGTAGCTTCTCAATTTCTTCTTTGACTGTAGAGACCATTCGGCTTGATCTTCCTCGGTTTACGCTTTCTTGGTTTAGCATCGGTGCTAGAGGATTACGTGCTCTACTATCGAGCTGTCTAGCCAGGCATATCCTGTATGACCATGCAAACACGTCGACGTATTCCTGAGCGGATCGATCGGTTTGTCCCGTTCAACCCCCTGGAAGAAGTTTCCGATCTGTGTCTCTTTAGGTTCCTCGACGGTACCCAAGTTCACACTTGTCAAAACCTCCTCGGCGGCTTGGGCCCGGTTTTCCTCTTTTACGAAACACCTTAAAGATTTCTTTAATGTATTGTTCATTTAGTGTGTTTGCATCTTGTTCAAATGATTCATTATTAAGCTGTTGTTGAGTTTTGAGTTAATTTATCATTTGTTAAGTTGGCAATAAGAGGATACTCGAGAAAGATCTGTCATTTCATTCAAAATAAGGGGAAAGATGACATCGATTACATTTTGATAGTCCTCGGGCGTGAGGCCTTCGGATGACTCGGAAGGGGGAATTCAAAGATTCTGACTCAAGCTGTATGGACAACGGGGTGTTTGACACGGCGGGTTGAGAAGGATGAGGTACCAATCCAAGCTCCTCTATCATTTCTTTGTCGAGTGGCTATCGGTCTGAGAACGTCTCCCAATTCTTCAATGGCATTTGTCTTAGTTACCAAAGTGCGGGGATCAAAGGATTTTCACCACCGTCTCCAATTACGGCAACTATCTCATCATACGAGCTGAAGTCGATCAAATGCAGGATCTGTAGCTTCTTCATCAAACAAGCGTAGCAAGCCCCGCTCACTTGTCTTCACTATTGGCGGCTTCTATCTGGTGATCTTCGGAAGAGCTAACTCGAAGGCGGAGAAGTCCATTACCCTGGATCTTGACTCTTTGTATTGTACTGAGTTCCCTTTGAAGACATACTCGTTACGAATGGTAGTGGTAGCCCCGGGAATGTGCGGCAAGTCAAGGAACATTCTTCGAACGAGGATTGGTGGCTTTCCCCTTATTTTCTCAAGATTCTCCGAAGGGTTTTACGCAAGGAGATCTGGTGATCACTTTTATCGTATTGTGTCTCGCCTTTTGTAAAATAATGGGTCGGGGATAAAGCTGTAGGGATGAAGATTTGGACCCCTTTATCTTTACGCCATTTGGTTTGTACCCCAAGCCGTATGCGGTATTCTGTTCCTTTACATCGATGATGGTATTGCGACCACTGAAGTCTTCCACCCAATCCAAGTCAGGAAGATAACCCATTTTTCTCATCATTCTCATGGCGGGAGGGATTTGATCGGAAGTAGTAGTGAGGTCGGTGCTACACACTTGTGCTTTGGAAGGAGCTACGAGAGAATCTGTCAATGCCAACCCTTCGTCATCATGTTTGATTTCCAATATCGGGATGTCTCCGATCTTGGTTCCTTCTACCGTGACACTTTGTCTCCATAAATGGTGGTGATAGTACCATCATTTGAGCGAAATTTGACGCCTTGGTGCAAAGTAGAGGCTAACCCCATTTATCTGGTGGATCAGGGCCGTCCCAGTAGAGCGGTAAATGAAATCGGAATATCAATCACTTGAAAATCGACGTCCGTGACCTTTTTCCGAACCACGGCTTGAGAGTAGCAATCCCCAAAGCGGCCGTGCGGTGGAGTCATAGGCCTTAATAGTCGACTAGAAGGCTTCAAATCTGTTGGTTTCGGGTCCAATAAGTCCATCATCTTGGGCGGCAAGACATTCATTGCGAGACCCTCCATCGACTAATACAGTGGCAATCGACGCTCTTCTAAGCTGGGTGTGATGTAAAGAGGTTCGTTATGACTAGCCCCATACTTTGGCGGGTCCAAGTCGGTGAAGGTAATGATGTTTCCGTAGTGGATACTTCCAATCATTTGGACGACCTCATTTGGGGTGACATCTATGGGCACCGTGGTCTTGGCCAAACTTTCTTCTAGCTTCAACTTATGAGGGTATGAAGAGGTTAACGGGGACCACAAGGAGATATTGGCTTGGGTACACTTCAGGCGAGTCAACACTTTGGATCCTCTTTGTCGGAGTACGGCTTTTCTACTTCCGACTTATAAGGCCTCTTATCTGTCTTTGGCTCAGAAACGGCATTCTTTTGTCACCCTTAGGGCTCAATACTCATCTGTCAGGCCATCGAGTCATCACATAGACATTAGATTTTCTGAGTCATTATTCCTCTTTGGAGGATTACATTAGCTCTTTCAAAGTCGAGGCGGGCTCTTCTTTGGCGTATGGCCAATTCTGGCGATTAATCGATTAATGGCACTCTTTTGGAGGCGTAAGGCGCTTCTCGAATCGATCCCAAGTTAACGGCTTTCGACCTTCTCGGGGTTCGACTCTCGATTGGCTTAGCGGTGGGCTGGTTTCGGCTTTACCTTCTCCGTTTAGAGCCTTCACAGTCTCATTCAAACTTTTCAAAGTCAACATGCAACGGGAGTTATCACTTTCGGGGTTTGGAGCACGGCAAGCGGCTTTCTCATTCGGGTCCAACAATTTTTCAACGGAGCGGGATCACATTCCTCATCAGCATGTCAAGCATATCCCTTCTTTCTCTAGGGGTCGGCCTTACGACGGCATCTTTGACATTGGCTAAACATTTTACGAAGTGAGAAATTCCATCATCAATAAGGATTTACGCGGGGTCAAACCTCATGGCGGGTTTTACATTCTTCACTTTGTCGGGAAGGTTTTACGGGCTTTTTGGCTTCGGGCTAACCACTCTTCTCTTGTTCCTTAGGCACTTCGGCCAGGTGTCTTCATCGGTATCCTTTGTAGTAACTCTCGCGGGAACTTTCGTCTTGACTACGATGACCAATGAGGGCAAAAGCGGTCGGGATACTTGACGCCATATAAGAGGTATCTTGGACTCCTCCTTTGACTTGGGAATTACCAAGAAAACATCATTGTCGTCACAGGACATAAAGGGGACCCAGGGTCGCCTCGAGACTTAAGACTCTTTCCGGGGCATCCATACACTCTTCTTCGGACAAGGTCTCGGGAGTGATTACTAACAAGTAACAGAGTCTACTCTTCACGATGAGAGTTTGGCTTCCGCAATGCTTACGTTTTCCGAGATCGGTGGGTGGAGCCCATTTTCCTCTTTCGGCTAGGGCTTCAATTAAATCCCTCCATTCACCGACCAAGTCTTTGTAAGGAGTATTGAACTCTAGGATGTAGGACTCATATACTTGCTTCATCTAAGCTAGCATCTTTTTCCTTTTACGAGCCTTCACACAGTGCAAATACACTTTGAAGTGATTTCATCTCCTATTAGGGTCGGTGGTTTCCTACCTCATCTTGCCCTTTGGGTTTCACTTCTGCGACTCCAAGTCCATTCCTTCTACGGAGCTGTCATCATCACTTTGTAAATCCATCCATTCCTATTCTCGTTCCCGGCGATTCTTCACTACCATTTGTACGAGAGATAGGCAAATTCACGGGCGTTGACGAAATTAGAGAGGTCGAGGTTGGTACTTGGGATTCCAAAGTAAAGGGATTTGGATTAGGTGAAAGGAGGGAAAGAGTCCCACGGGGTGATGCAAAGGTGTGAGGGTGTCGGGACCACGACGGCTCGGGATGTTGGGGAAAGGCGAAAAGGGACAGTCTTTGGCAAAGGATTAGGAGGGGATGGGCTATAGGCTAGCTCTGCTTCCCTAGTCATGCGGTTACCCAAACCGGTCTTTGTTCTCTGTCGAATCGGACATTCGACTTTACGGGTGACCAAGCGAGGATTACAGCGGCTGTGCGAGAATCTGCGCTAACAAGTCGGCCCGGCCCGGTGTTCTCACCCACTTCTTTCTCGGCTGCGGGAAAGGGATAGGAAAGGTTTAGACTCGGGGTAGGTGTTTGAGGTTTGAAGGCTCGGGCAATATGCAAATTAGAATCTTCAGTTTACTTAAAACAGTGTCTTTTATTAATATCTATTTGGTTGGAAAAGGGGTTTGCCCTTCTTTTCGTAACTACTCTAGATCTGGATCGGTGGGTTCCGTCACTACGTCTATAAGCCCCTCGTATTCCACTGTATTTTGACCTCCCGGGGTGGACGGCCCGGGCGAGGGTCACATAGGGCACGCGGATCCCACCGGCCAGAGTAAAGAACGCTCCTAACGGGTCTAGCGGGTCATAGGAACTTTCAACGCACGAGCGATGCGGATTATAGTCAAGGCAATGCGGGAAAGTCTCGTCTTTACGCCTTGATAGGATTTTGGCGAGAATTTCGCTTGAGCGAATGACGTTTTGACTTTCGGTAATGTCAGAAGATAATAGGCATGGGTCGGGCGGCAAAAGCCGGATGACACGGTGTCACATTGAACTTCGTTGCATACGCCGGGCGTGAGTTAGAATCGAAGTCAATGCGGGTCAAGATCTTGCCAATTTTTCCTTGTCGGAATTTTAGCGAGCTTCGCTTGAGCGAAAGATCTTTTGATTTGTTGGCAAAGACTCGGTCTTGACTCTTACGCATTTCCGTGCGGAGTCAAGGTCAATAGTCAATGTCGGAGTTGAGATCTCGCCAATTTTTCCTTGTTGGAATTTTGGCGAGTTCTTCTTCCGTTATGAACTAAGGCTTGACCTTTACGAGGGTATGCAAGCTGGGCTATATGACACGGACTAGACCAAAAACCAACCAAAAGTCACGGTTTTTGAAACGTGTGACACGGACTGTGCATTGGTCGACTTGTTTGCCATGGGGAGGTTGGGATGATTGCGTGCGCGCCGGGAGCATCGTAAAGTGTCCGTGACTGCAGTGGAACCACCCTCGGGTTTGAAGGACGTGCGTGCAAAGTGTACGGGATATATCGGGTGCGCGTAGTGTGCGGTCTCCTAAAAATGTTCCTTTTTGAGTTAAAAGCAGAGATTTTCGAAATGTGTTTTAAAGGAATGATTTTCGGGACGGGGAGAATGCAACACATAAGCACGTAAATTTTAAGGAGCCCCGGTCGGTCATGGAGTGAGTAGCCCCAAGTGCTAGGGCTGCCCGGATTATCCATGATTTTCTGGTGGAATTGCCACTGAGGTCGCCCGGTCAGAATCCAAGGAGGATTGAGCCGTACGACTGCATGGATCAATTTTCCAGGTTCCACTCCTTTTGCTATTTTTTGGGTTGTTTCCCGTTTCAAAGTATGCATAGATTCCAAGATGCAAATGATGCAATGCATGGTAAAGAAAGCAAGCATGATTAGTGAAATCGGCGATGGGAGTCTAACCCGCTCAAAGGGAAAAGCTTTCCATATTTTTTTCAAAATTTTTTCGAAAAGTGATCTTGAGTACGTGGATTGTTAAACCACCGGTTATCCCAACTCCCACGTCAGGGAGTGTACAGGAAGGGTAAGTGGTTTCCACCTATATACCGAGTATCGATTTTTTTTTTGTTTTGAAAATAAAAGCTTTTCTCCTTTGGGATCTCTCCCCAGCGGAGTCGCCAAACTGTGAATGTGTGCCCAAATTTTGCTTGTGTTGGATTCACGCGAGTTTGAAGACATCCGGTTTAATTTGAAAAACGGAGTCGCCACGCCATTTTGATTACCTCAAAACTTTGAAAAAAAGGTTTTATGGGTTCGGAGGTTAAGTTACCCCTTGGGAAGAACGTTTGGCGTTCACCCAAGGTGCCTTGCCGGAGCAAGTCTCCCATGATTTCATTAATCGTGCTTGCTTGCGTGCTTTCTTGTGTGCATGTGTTTTGAAAATAAGGAGGGAATGTCCCAAGTCGTCTTCCGGACGTACAAACCATTTGTTGGTTGTCGCTCGGGATTTCTTGGAATTTATGTATTCGGGATTATGATCCCACCCTCATCTTGGACTTGTGATCATCGCATTTTAACCTCGGGACCCTCGGGACTTGCGTGATCGAGAGAATGACTCTCTTTATGGTCAAAGATGAGGTTCTTTAGAAAAGGAAGGTCCTTAGCCCATCAATCCTACGCTTTAAGACGGTCGAGCTCGTATAGATGCTTCATACTCTTTCTTAAGCGATAATTGGAGATATAGGGTTCAAGGTTGTCCCTTTCTAAAGAAATATGGAACCTTTAATGGAAGGAACGATGTAAAGATAGGATCTTTTACACCGGTCCGTTCCTAGGTTGCTAATGGGGGAATGGGGGAAATGTATGTAAAAATGACACTTTAATGAAAAGATGACATTTTTGGGTTGCAAATGATGCACTTAGTTTAAAGAAATGATCTTTATTGCAAATGATGCATAAAGATTTGATTTTTATGCAAATGATGCATTTTTGTTGAAGAAATTGGCATTCATTATGCAAATGATGCATAAAGATTGCATTTTGAAAAGCATATGATGCTAGTTTATGGTAAAGACATGGTCTTTAAAGCAAATGATGCTTGGAAAAGTGATTTTGAATGCAAAGGATGCATTTTGATTGAAAAGACTTGATTTTTATATGCAAAGGATGCATAAAGATAACATTTTTATTTGAAAATGGGGGTTTTAGGTGCAAAGGATGCACCTTTATGGGAAAAGACTATATTTTTATGACAAATGATGTCTAATGCATGCAAAAGGGGAAGGGGGAATATGAAGATATGATCTTTAATCTACCAAGTCCCAAGCAATATAAAGGTAATGCAATGAGCAATTTATAAAGCAATTAGGATGCGAGGTTAGGGCGTGCGAGGTTACCAATGGCTTCCTTCTTCTTTGGGTGGAGCTAGGAGGATAGGTTGGTCTTGGATCTTCAAGGAGGAGGGAGGGAGCTTCTTGGCCTTCTTCTTCACCTTCTTGAGCTTCCAGCAGTGTTCTTCACGTATTTGGAGTGTTTGTGGGTGATTTGTTGTGTTAATTGTTGTTTTTGAAATGGGTAGAGGAGGGCTCTATTTATAGGCAGTCTGGATAAGGCTAATGAAGCCGTGCGGCTAAGGGCAGCAAGCTAATGCAGCCGTGCGGCATTATCCACAATGACTCAGCATTCTAGAACCATGCAAGGTGGCAAATTCTAGAACCTTTCCTCCTAATTAAGAAAAACGTGTTTCTTAATTAGGAAGGATCCCCTTCAGCCCTAAATTAATTAAAAACAGTTCTGGAATGTTTCCGGAACACTAGGAAGGTCTGGGGAATTACCGGAAAACTTATCGAAATTGCCGGGAAATTTAACCGGAAGGCATGAGCCAGATTTGGGTACTTACAATAACGGGTATTCTTGAAGAATTCAAAGAAAAATTCGGCATGACCTCTCGCCGGTACATGTTGACAAAGCGACATGATCTCTCGTTAGAACACGCCACGGGAGTGACATGTTACCACGTGAAACCATGTTGCGTTGGCAACATGCCCAAAAAATGCGAGGTTTTGGGGAAGGTATAAGGACCTATGATAAGTTTCAAAACAATTCATTTTGGTGTGATAAAAGATGTTGTATCAAAAACCAACCGTGGGTAAGGTTTAAGTGTGGCGCCACCTATAACGCACTAGGGGGATAGGTTTGATGTTAGGCTCTCAAACGTAGGCAAAATTCATCACCGTCCGCGATGCCGTCAATCGCACCCGAGGGCTCTAAATCTATGTGGTAGTGTGCGGATGACTATATTATTTTATTTATGAAAACAAAATTTTATATTATTTTTTTTAAGAAAAGAGAAAAGGAAAAGAAACACACACACCCTCACACTGAAAAAAGAAGGAACAATAATCAACTGAGCCATTTTTCGATTCAAGGGACTGCCCTTAAACCAACTTCTGAAGACTTGTTCAGTGATCATTCCTGTCGCGTGACACAGGACAACATGGGATAAAGGTGTCGCACGACTAGAAGGATCACTGAACCAGAACCCTGCAAAGTGGAATCGGCCGCCCCTACCCGTAGCGCAGGAACAAGCACAATAACCAAAGCAGAACAGAATGACCACAAAATATATACAAGGCTCACAAGTCTCCAAATACAACAAAATGCATGTACTACAAAAGATTATCAAAGATGCACACAAAGATGGACGTGTTGGATGTTCAATTTAATGAAAGTGTTGGGTATGCATATTTTAACCCTCCTATTTTGTATTAGATTTGATTGATACCATAACCTCCTGTCTATTTTAAGGACTTTAGGACCCTATGTAATGAAGCTTAGACTTCAATTTTTTAGCTAAGTCCATTCTATAGAATAGGTTAAATTTAGGCTTGAATACTGGCACAAGACTCATTGGATCTAAGGATATGCAGTTCAGAAGTTCAAAACCGCCTAGTGGAATTCTTGGTTAAGAACCGCTCCGAACTCCAGTAAACCGCCTTGTTAAACCGCACATGCAACCGCATTCCAAATCTCAAACCGCCTTTGAAGGATCCTCAACACTGGTGAAACCGCTCTTGTCAAACCGCTCCTCACCAGGACCGCTCCAATGATTGGCTACTTAAAGTGAACCACTTTTTATCCGTTGGAATCCACGTCAGCAATATCAAAATTCAACCACAAAATCTTGTCACGTGATTCAATGTCAGAGAAGATCTGCAAGGATTTTGAAAAGGTGACAGGTGTCCTAACCTCATTGCTTCCAGTGGAGCGATCGGCTTTATCTCGCAATCTAGCTGTACCTAAGGACAAAAGTGGTTCTTTGTGGACCAATAGGATTGCATCAAATCTTGTCCTTACAACGGTGTATCCAACGGCTAGTTTCTTGATGCTTGGGTATAAATACCCTAATCTTCACCATTTAAAGATTGCTTGAAAAATTGAGAAAGTCTTTGTGTTCATCAGAAGTTGAAGCTACGCTTGAAATTCTTAGTCCTTTGAATCTTCATCTTCAACCTTCAAGAAATATTCCCGGCCCGAGAAATCAAGCCTTAACACATTCAAGAATCATTGAGCTCTACATCTCACGAGATTTAAAGAGCGTTGATCTTGTTCTCACACACACACCTCACTTGTTTAAACACATAGTTTATTCATTTGAGATACAGGTTATAGTCTTAGGATTTGATCTTCATAGAATAGATTTTATATTTGAGTAACGATCTTTGTATCTTGTAATCTCTCAAACTCAATAGTAAAATCACTCTTGAAAATCCAAGACTAACCATCTTGGTAGTGGACGTAGATCGTTTATCGATTGAACCACTCCAAATCACGTGTTCTTATATTTCGCATTTACATTTCTGTGATTACTAATTATTTATCTCTATCTCTCGTTTGATCTTATTTTAGTTATTCATTTTTTGTGAAATAGTGTTTGGAGTTAACATTGTCAAAAATACACGTGTTTGTAAAGCTGCTCTTACCAAAACCGCAAATCAAAACCGCGTTTTACAAACCGCCTCGCAAACCGCTTTACACTCTATTATTCATTTGTGCATTTTTACATCATTACTTGCGAGTCTATTATCAGCGGCAAGAGGATTTTGTAAGCAAGAGGTTTAGTTTTTAAAGAGGGCAAAAAATTTATGTGACTATTCGCCCCCTCTGTTTGTATTTTCACCCTTGTTGCCACCTTTGGGACCAACAAGTGGTATCGAGCAAACACATTTTAAAAACCCTTTGTTTTCAAGCTTAACGGCTTGTGTGCCGATTCGATATGGCAAATACAAAGACAATGACTACCGTTAACTATTCACACATTCCAATCTTGGACGAAGACCACTTTGACATCTGGAAGTGCCGAATGCTTATTCATTTGGAAACTATAGATGAAATGCTGGTGGAGTGCGTGATCAATGGCCCTCTAATTCCAATAAAGGCTAACACTGATGCAACCACCAATGCCGAAACTCCAGAAGTCAAAAAGCCAAAAGATGAGTGGTCGGATGAAGAGAAGAGATTAGTTGCCTTGGACAGCAAGGCTAGGCACATCATTTCTGGAACTCTCCCCGTATCAACTCTACAGAAAGTGATGTACCTCAAAACCGCAAAGCAGATGTGGGATGCCATTGAGAGCTACCTCGAAGGTGATGACGAATGCAAGGAAAGGAAATTATATGCTGTTGAAAGATCATACAACAACTTCAACAGAAAATCCAACGAAACCTTGCGTCAAACCTACGACCGATATGTTGAGGTAGTTAATGCTTGTAGATCTCTTGGCAAAACTTTAACCGATAAGGAAATCAATATGACTTTCCTATCTGCTCTAGGTTCTAAATGGGTAAATAAGGCTACCTCTTTAGAAGACTCCAAAGTTTTGGGTACTTGGTCGTTAACTAACTTGTACGCCAATCTTAGAGTCTATGAATTAAAATTAAATCATATTGAAGAGATTGAAGGGAAAACCAAATCGCTATCCATGTTCATCGTGGAACATGAGGAGAAACCATCTACATCCAATCAAACTGCAGATCCTTCCATATCAACCTCATCACTCATCGAGATGGATGATGATGATTTTGCCATGTTTGTGAAAAAATTCCAAAAATTTAGAAAATCCTCAAAACCTTTCACAAAATCATTTTCAAAAGGCAAGCCTCCTGCAACGTTTTCTAAAATTTGGAGATACAAAGAAAAAGAGTGATCTAGTTTGCTACAATTGTAGAAAACCTGGTCACTTCACATCCGAGTGTCCACGGCCTAAATATGAATACATGAAAAAGAAAACCTCTCTCGCGAAATTTTTTCGTCGCAAGGGAATGGTTGCTTGAGGGAGGAAGAGAATTCCAAGGAATTGGCTACTTGGATTGAAACAGATTCGATGATGGAAGTGATGATGAAACCGAAGAGGTTAATCTGCAGCAATTGCGGAGACGCTCTAGATGAGTCGATTCGAGTCAATCGAGTCGCAAGATATGGAAGAAAAAGAGGTTTCTACAAAACTTCCAAATTTTACGTTGGATGAAAATATCAAACTTACTCCTAGCATTAAGATAGGAAATTGCTCGTATTCACGTCCCATTTTTCCTTCTACAAATGCTCCACCTTCAAAAATAATTCCAAAGAAGAAAATTTTGAAAAAGGTGGTGGAAGAGGTTTCTTCCATGGAACATGAAAGGATGTTCAAGGAAGCTGAAACGGTGATCCATCAATTCTCTAATCTTAAGAAAGCCTTAAGCTTAGCTCATGATGAACTTAATCTGTACAAGACGGAGAAAACTGTGATGAGGTCTGAAATTTCAAATCTTAAGGACCAAATCGAAGTATGACTCCTCTTGTCGATCGAACCGCATCCTTGAAACTAAGGTTGCTGCACTTCAACTTCGGAATGATGACTTGGTAACCCAAATCAACGATCTCCAAAAGATTATTGATTCGTGGCTCAAGTCTCAATCCACCAAGGATAAAATCATGGACTCCCAAGTTCCTCCTGGAATTAAGGAAGGCCTAGGTGTTGGATCTGAGGAAGAGGAGAAGTGTGCATCCTCGAGTGAAAAGGATGAGGAAATTTTGGAACTAACTAAAGAAATTCCTAAGGGGAAGCATGCTAAAGGAAAGGGAAAAGGACGACAAATTAATTATGTCTACCCAAAAGGGAAGCAATATGGTAAGAACTCTCAGATGAAGCCAAAGAATTCTGAAAGTGTAGCTTCAGAGGAAATGGCTTATGGAATTGGTGGAATCCCTGCTCCAACCGCTTCTGGTGGAAAAGGCGGTTACAGTACCTGTGTCCGACCGCGCCTCTTCTTCGACCGCTCCTCCTGTCTTCAAAAGCAAGAATAGCGTTCCTAGAAAATACGTGGTCAAACTAAAGCCAGTTCCTTTTGTCCCAGCTACAACCGCTCCTCCCAAACCGCATGCAACTCCTAAGAAGAGTAAGGAGTTAGTAAAACCTCATGAACCTTGTAGCTATTATAAATGTTCTGTGTGTGATGGTTTAGGTCACAAGGCTGCAGAATGCCTTTTGCGGTTCACATCCAATGCCAGGAAAGAGTAAACCTCCTTACGTCAAGGTGTGGGTCGTAAAGGGTTGCTAACTTCAGGACCCAAGGAATAAAGGGGGACCTCGTTCTTAATGTTTACATTTCAGGTCCTCTGCTTAATGGCTGGTCACTCCAAGGAAAATGAATGGTATCTTGACAGTGGCTGCTCAAGACATATGACTGGAGATAGATCATTACTTGAAGATGTCATTGAAGCAAGTGGTCCGTCTGTAACCTTTGGTGACAATAACAAAGGCAAGACCATTGGATATGGTATTATAAGGAGAGGAAACCTAACCATTGAGAAAGTTTCTCTTGTTGAAGGACTCAAGCACAACCTCCTTTCAATTTCTCAATTCTGCAACAAAGGAATGCTTTGCAACTTCACGTCATCAAATTGTTTTATCAAAGATAGCATTTCCGGCGTCATCCTACTCACAAGGATTCGTAAGAGTAATATTTACATTATTGATCTAAATTCTGCATGTAGTATTACTAATCTCTGTTTTGTAGCTAAGAATGTGAGCGAAAATAGTTGGCTATGGCACAAGAGGTTGAGCCACTTGAACTTCAAGTATCTTGCAAAGATTGGTAGGGAAAACCTCGTTCGTGGTTTACCTAAAGTGGCTGACCACCATCCAGAGAAATGCGGTGCATGCCGGCAGGTAGCGCCCGCGTCGTCTTTCACCAGCAAGACCGCTCCATCAACTTCAAGATGTTTACAACTGCTTCACATTGATTTGTTTGGACCCGTAACCACTGCCAGCATTGGAGGAAATAGATATACCTTAGTGGTGGTGGATGATTACTCAAGATATACGTGGGTTGAGATGATGATTTCCAAAGATGACTGTTATGAGATTCTCACCGCACTTATTAGACGGCTCCAAACTCAAAAAGAAGACGACATCGTTAGTGTTCGATCAGATAATGGAACAGAATTTAAGAACAACGGTGTTGCTCAGTATTGTGATGACCATGGGATTGATCACAATTTTTCAACCGCTGGTGTTCCACAACAAAATGGGGTTGTGGAAAGGAAGAATAGGACGTTGATTGAGGCTGGAAAGACAATGATATCTGAAGCCAAGCTGCCTCAGTATTTTTGGGCTGAAGCAATCAATACCGCTTGCTTCACTCAGAACCGCTCCCTCATCAACAAAACCTATAATAAGACTCCCTATGAGCTTTGGCGAGAAAGAACCCCCAACATTGCATTCTTCAAGATATTTGGCTGCAAATGTTTTGTCCTCTACAACGGAAGAGAAAATAGAGGTAAATTCGGAGTCAAGGCCGACGAAGGTATTTTTGTTGGGTATGCTAAACATTCAAAATCTTTTCGTGTTTTCAATAAAACTAGTTTAAAAATAGTTGAGTCTGTCCATGTTACTTTTGATGAGCATTCTCTCCTTGAGCCACATTTGGCTCCAAATGTTGATGATGATTTTGTTGAGCATAATGAAACAGGTGAACCATCTCAAACCGCACCTGAACCTCAACCACAAAATCTAGCACCCTCAACCGAAATTCTCTTAAACCGCACGTTTGAAATCGCACCTGAAGTTCCTACTCCAGATGCAACTCCTAGGGAAGATGAAGTTGAGAATTCCCCTATCCAGCTTATAGAACCTCTTCGTTAACTTACCTTCCATGACTTCGCTGAAGGATCTAACGACGTTCCAATTGAAGATCTTCAGCAAACCTCAGTCCAACCAGACTTACCCCCGGAGGTTCGTGAAGTCAACAGTCATCTCCTCACAAATGTGATTGGTGATCTGTTTTCCGGTGTTCAAACAAGGAGATCAAATTATGATGAGCATACTTCACTTTTATCTCAAGTTGAACCCAAGAAGATTGATGAAGCACTCCAAGATTCCAGTTGGGTTGTTGCTATGCAAGAAGAACTCAACCAGTTTGAAAGATGCAAGGTCTGGACATTGGTGCCTAGACCTCAGGATCAAGGAGTGATAGGAACCAAGTGGGTATTTAGGAATAAGATGGATGAGAATGGAAGCATCACTAGGAATAAAGCAAGGTTGGTTGCACAAGGATATAGGCAAGAAGAATGAATCGATTATGATGAAACCTTTGCTCCAGTTGCAAGATTGGAAGCTATCAGAATCTTCTTAGCCTACGCCTCTTTCAAACGTTTCAAGTTATATCAAATGGAAGTAAAGAGTGCTTTCCTCAACGGCGAACTGCAAGAGACCGTGTATGTTGCCCAATCGCCTGGATTTGAAGACTCCAAATTTCCCAATCATGTCTACAAACTCCAGAAAGCTTTGTATGGACTTAAGCAAGCTCCTAGGGCATGGTATGAGACTCTTTCTAAATTTTTACTAGAAAAAGGATTTAAACGTGGTAAAATCGATACAACTCTTTTTATTGCCAAATATAATGAGCATACTTTACTTGTTCAAATTTATGTCGATGATATTATTTTTGGTTCTACTAACGAGTTACTCTGTAAGCGTTTTGAAAAACTAATGAAAAGCAAGTTTGAGATGAGCATGATGGGAGAATTAACATTCTTCCTCGGGCTTCAAATCAAGCAATGCGAAGAAGGTATTTTCCTTAGTCAAGCCAAATACACCAAAGAGTTGATAAAGAAGTTTGGATTAGAAAATGATAAACCATATGATACTCCTATGGCCACCGGCAATAAGCTAGATAAGGATCTCAAAGGTAAGAAAGTTGATTAGACTTTATATCGAGGTATGATCGGCTCATTACTTTACTTAACTGCTAGTAGGCCCGATATTATGTTTAGTGTCTGTGTATGTGCTCGTTACCAAGTTGATCCTAGAGAAGCACATCTTATTGCAGTCAAGCGTATAATCCGCTATTTATCTGGAACCACTAACCTTGGACTTTCTGTTGGGTTTTACGGGTCCATGCGCAGCGGAATTAAGCATTAAAACATAAAACCCAAGAAGCCCTAGGATCCGTTCTATACAATTAATTTAAATTCCTATGAGATAGAATTAAACCAACCTTGAAACGCTTTCCGGTCTTGAGCTATCGAACGATTTTGATTATGTGATATCGAATCACAAACTTCGTTCTTCAACTTGCTTGAACTCTAGGCCTTGATCGATGAACGAGCGAAGACCCTCTTTCGGTATCCACACCTTTGAATGAATCCAAGAACAACTTTTTGATGATTGCTAGATCTAAACCTTGAAGAATATTGAGAGTATTTAATTATAAATTTTGCTTAAAAAATTTCGGCTTACCTTTTAGGTCTGACAGAACCCTTGTATTTATACTACAATAGTAGGAATACCTCTCCTAATCGTATTAGGAGAGACAGGCTGTCAAACCGCGTACGGGCCTATTATGTCGCGCGGTATATTAAGCCATTGGCTTAATATGTCGCGTGACATATATAGCCAGATACTGAAATTCTCAATCATTCTTCCTCCGGTTCAACCAATTCATTCTAGTTGTGTGTGACCCAATAGGATTACATTATGTTGGCAATGAGTTCGATCATATCGAACCTCATAAGACATAAGCGGACTCTAGCAAGCCATTATGTCTACCCAAATAATGCAACGTAAGAGTTCACGTTTCCAACGGTGTACTTCCATTTCTCCCTTTGTCTCACGATGTTATATTGAACACAAGTCATGGTCATTGTCAACTTGTCTAAGTTCAATGCTTTCTCGATTCCTTGAGTATAATGATAATTCCAATCATATTGGGGTATGGCCACACACTTTCATCATTATCACTCATCGAGGGGCCCAAGAAAAACATCTCTCTTTCGAGGGACAAATTCCATCTTGACTTATCATCCTTCCCATCATGAATCCGATCATGCCAAAGATAGCCTTTATGGATATCGTGTTAGGATATCGTTTGACTAAAATCAAACATGATTTTTCATCATATGTAAGGTCATGATAATCTCAGGTCTAGGGACTAAATGAAGTAACCTTATAAGATTTACTTATGACACTTGACCATGTCATAAATCTCATGCGGGTCATGTCCAGTCACTTGTTCTCTAACAAGTACTCATAATTTCAATGTGCATCTCTATGCATATAATCATCACATGATTATCCATTGACAATTATACTAATTATTCTCTTAATAATTAGGGACGCAGATTATTATTAACAAATATACAAAACATATAATAATCAAATGATAAACATCTCATATAATAATAAATAATGTCAACACATAAGTCTATGAATCATAGGCCTAGGGCATAACACCAACAGTCTCCCACTTGCACTAGGCCCAATCTACCATGTATCGAATACCCATGGACCTAACATGACCATCATGTTTAGCTTGCGAGAGAGCCTTAGTTAGTGGGTCCGCCACGTTGTCATCAGTGTCTACTCTGCATATCTTAACGTCTTCCCTTTCACATATCTCACGGATAATGTGGAAACGTCGAAGTATGTGTTTGGATCTCTCGGTGTGATCTTGGTTCCTTTGCTTGTGCAATGGCACCATTGTTATCACAAGAAAGTTCAATAGGGTCTCCGATGCTTGGAACGACTTCCAAATCACTAATGAACTTCTTGATCCAAACCGCTTCCTTAGCCGCATCGGATGCCGCTATGTACTCGCCTTCGGTTGTAGAATCAGCGACGGTACTTTGCTTGGAACTTTTCCAACTCACAGGTTCCTCCATTAAGCGTAAACAAAAATCCAGATGCGATTCGAAATCATCTTTGTCGGTTTGGAAGCTAGCATCCGTGTAGCCTTTTACTACAAGATCTTCTTCCATTCCTCCAAAGACCAAGAATGCATCCTTAGTTCTTCGTAAGTACTTAAGGATATTCTTGATCGCTATCCAATGTGGTTCACCGGATCCGATTGGTACCTACTCGTCATGCTTAGAGCACACGAGACATCGGGTCTAGTACATAACATAGCATACATGATAGACCCAATTGCCGAAGCATATGGAATACCATTCATTCTCTTTCGCTCATCATTAGTCTTAGGACTTTGATTCTTGCTAAGAGATATACCATGCAACATTGGCAAATTCCCTCTTTTAGAATTTTCCATTTGGAATCTTCTAAGGACTTTGTCAATGTAAGTACTTTGACTTAAACCAATCATCCTCTTAGATCTATCTCTATAGATCTTGATACCAAGGATATATGCGGCTTCGCCCATATCTTTCATTGAAAAACACTTTCCTAACCAAGACTTAACAACATAGTGCGTAAACGTCATTGCCAATGAGTAAGATATCGTCGACATACAACACTAAAAAGAGTGCTACGCTCCCACTAATTTTCTTATACACACAAGGTTCATCTTCATTCTTGATAAAGCCAAACTCCTTGATTGCTTCATCAAAACGTAGATTCCAACTCCTAGAAGCTTGCTTTAATCCATAAATGGATTTCTGCAACTTACACACCTTGTTAGAATTTTCTCGACCGACAAAACCTTCATGTTGTATCATGTATACATCCTCAAGTAACTTCCCATTAAGGAAAGCTGTTTTGACATCCATTTGCCATATCTCATAGTCATAATATGCGGCTATGGCAAGTAAAATTCTAATAGACTTAAGCATAGCTACAGGCGAAAAGGTTTCATCATAGTCTATGCCATGAATCTGCCTATATCCCTTAGCTACTAGCCTAGCCTTATAGGTGTGCACCTTCCCATCCATGTCGGTCTTCTTCTTGAAGACCCATTTGCACCCTATGGTTTTTACACCTTCGGGTGGATCAATCAAGTTCCAAACTTGATTATCAGCCATGGATTGTAATTCGGACTTCATGGCCTCTTGCCATTTTTCCGAATCAGGAGCGGATATCGCTTCTTGATAGCAAGTGGGTTCATCGTTTTCGATTAACTCCACTTCATCACTTTCCGTAACGAGAAATCCATATCTCTCGGGTTCGGATCGTGACCTACCACTTCGGCGAAGAACTTGTGCATCTTGAACCGGTTCCACAACGGTTTGTGAACTTGGTTCAGTTTCTACCATTGGTTCAATGTTGTTTTCGGGTTCTCGAATTTCTTCGAGATCTATTTTACTCCCACTGGTTCCTTTGCGAAGAAACTCCTTTTCTAAGAAAGTACCATTTCGAGCAACAAACACTTTGTTCTCGTTTCGGTTGTAGAAATAGTATCCTTTGGTTTCCTTAGGATAACCCACGAAAACACATTTATCAGATTTAGGTGCTAGCTTGTCGGAAGTTAACTTCTTGACATATGCATCGCAACCCCAAATCTTCATGAAAGACAAACTAGGTTTTCTTCCATGCCACATCTCATATGGGGTCTTTTGAACCGATTTGGTAGGAACTCGTTTATAGTGAAAGCAGCTTTCTAGTGCATGTCCCCAAAAGGATAAAGGAAGCTCAACTTGACTCATCATAGAACGAACCATGTCCAACAAAGTTCTATTCCTCCTTTCAGACACACCATTCCATTGTGGTGTTCCGGGTGGAGAGAGTTCTGAAACGATTCCACAACTCTTAAGATGACTGTCAAATTCTTGGCTCAAATATTCACCACCTCGATCGGATCGAAGTACCTTAATAGTTTTGCCAAGTTGATTTTGCACCTCATTTTGAAATATTCGAAATATCTCAAACGATTCACTCTTATGTTTCATTTGATAAACATATCCAAATCTACTATAATCATCAGTGAATGTTATGAAGTACCGAAATCCTCCCCTAGCATCGCTACTCATAGGCCCACATACATCAGTATGTATGAGTCCTAATAAGTTGCCCGCCCTTTCACCGGTTTTGGTAAATGGGTCCTTGGTCATCTTGCCAATTAAACAAGACTCGCATGTCTCATATGATTCATAATCATGTGAGTCCAAAAATCCATCTTTGTGGAGTTTAGAAATGCGTTTCTCGTTTATATGGCCAAGACGACAATGCCATAAGTAAGTGTGGTTTACATCATTGGGTTTAGATTTCTTGTTAATGTTATAGATATCATTATCTTGACTTTCAACATCAAGAATATAAAGGCCGTTGAATGAAACAAATAGCATAATAATGCATATCACTCTTGTAAATAGAAAATTTCTTATCACGTATAAGAAAATTAAAACCTTCATCATCCAAAGCCGAAATCGAAATAATATTCCTACTTAAAGCCGGAACGTAATAACAATTGTTCAAAACAAGTATTAGTCCACTAGGTAAAGTAACTTCATAAGTTCCTACGGCTAATGCAAAGCAACTCTTGCTCCATTCCCCACACGTAGGTCCACTTTGCCTTCCTTAAGCATCCTTCGTTTCTTAGACCTGCACATTTAGACAAATGTGAGTTCCACATCCGGTATCCAATACCCAAGAACTAGAAGTAGATAGGAATATATCTATAACAAAGATACCTGAAGTTGAAGCAACTCCTTTGCCCTTCTTCTTGCTTCCTTGTATTTTGCGCAGTTTCTCCTCCAATGTCCAATCTCATTGCAATGGAAGCTGCATCGCGTCCTCTTGGGACTTAGGCTTAGCCTCTTTAGGATTGGAAGCCTCTTTGGGTTTGGCAACCTTTGCCTTAGGATTAGCAACCTTTGCTTTTCCTTTACCCTTGAACCCTTTCCCCTTGTTAACCATTAGCACTTGGTCGGTTTTCTTCTCGACAATATTGGTTTCCGCTGTAGTCAACATTTGAACTAACTCGAAAAGGTTTCTATTCATTCCACCCATGTTATAGTGCATTATGAAATGACTAAAACTTTTAGGTAATGAATTCAATATTATGTCGGTAGCCAACTCTTGGCTAATTGGAAAACCGAGCCTTTCAAGATGCTCAATGTGGCCCTTTAACTTGAGAGCATGGGGACCAACAGCCTTGTCCTTCACTCATCTTGCATGAGGTCAAGGCCGCAACCGTGTTGTACCTTTCTTGCCTAGCTTGAACTTGGAACATTTCCATCGCCCGATTGTTTAATTCGACCGTCCCCAAGTGCTCAAGATCCTTCTGAAGGTTCTTGCACATGGAGGAGAGCATAAGGCAACCAACATCTCGTAGAGTCACGCTTGTGCTTCGTATATTGTTCCCTTATTGCCCTAGCAAAGATTGGCGGTAGGTTCGGGTGGAATAGGTTCATCGAGAACGTACAGCTTTCTCCTCTTGTTTGAGAACAATTCTCAAACTACGGATCCAATCCATATAGTTTGTACCATTCTCTTCCAACTTTTCCTTCTCAAGGACAGATCGCAGTGAAAAGTGATTATTGTTTGATGCCATTTATTCTACAAAAAGATATACATAAAATATGAACACATATAAGTAAACATATTATATGAGAAGTATAATGCATTTAAATAAATGCTCCCACTAAATTATACACCTTCAAATGCAAATAAGCATAATATACATTTAATGGGCTAAGATCCAACTTTAATTCAATTTCAAGTTTGCTATGGCAAACCGCTCAAAATTAAATTAATTAGGTAGAAAACATCAATCATATCACATATATGACTCTTAGATCTTTTATGAGATTCATTCAAGACATCATATGTCTAGGCATATTTTAATCTCATCTTATGCCTTGGGTCCAAAACCATTTTGATAACCCAATTAAGTTCATTCATATTAAACTTATAGGAACCACCATTTCCTCATCTTGCTCGCATTCGAATAGAATCAAAGCACCTTGCTATGGCAAGCCTACCCAAAACTATCCGAATGGTCTCAAGTGTTTAATCATGAATTGGCATAAAGAACTTAAAAGTTAAATGAAGGTTCTTTAAAGGTAGATTATAAGCATATCAGAAAGATAGTCAAAATTATGTACCAGGTAAGTTCTCAGGAAGATAGGTGAGCCACAAGGACTTCTTAAGTACCAACTCTTCCTTAGACAGAACTCTCCTAGACATGCATAATTTAGAAATCAACTCTGATTAGGCAACATAATCCCTACCTTTTATAATCAATCAGTTTCCTTTTAAATTTCGCGTATTTATGACTTGTTTCCATAAACAATCATAAGATCCAAAATTTACAATGTCTAAATCTAAACATATTAGGAAACTAAATATCATGTTTCAACTAAACATCTAATTAAAAAATTCTTAGCATGTAAGAACAATTAAAACATGCATCGCAATAATTATTAAAATCACATTTTAATCAATTAATCATGCATATCAATGAATCAATCTAGCATGGCATTATAAACTCAATTTTATAGCATCCAGATTTTTCATATGAACATATCAGATTGTAAACACAATCACAGAATAGCAGAAAAATTGAACAAACCGATTCTCGCCGCTTTGGCTTATTATGTCGCGTGACAACATCGCCCGAGGCTTGATATGTCGCGCGACCTAACAGCCGATAACCCGAATTCCTCATGGCTCATCATGTCGCGCGACTAAAGTAGCCAAGTAACAGGATTTCCAGATTCGAACCAATACAGATTACAACCAATTAAATCATATAAAAGACCTTTTTACTGATTTAATTCAAGATAATTCGAAAACTTGATTTTCACATTGTTTCACATAAACAATTAAAAATTCTATCGCATACAAATCATGCAATAAGCATATAAACAATTTATATCTTAAATCTAGCATGTTAATTCAAACTTAATCATACGAACGGGGCTCACGATACCACCGTTGGGTTTTACGGGTCCATGCGTTGGAATTAAGCATTAAAACATAAAACCCAAGAAGCCCTAGGATCCGTTCTATACAATTAATTTAAATTCCTATGAGATAGAATTAAACCAACCTTGAAACGCTTTCCGGTCTTGAGCTATCGAACGATTTTGATTATGTGATATCGAATCACAAACTTCGTTCTTCAACTTGCTTGAACTCTAGGCCTTGATCGATGAACGAGCGAAGACCCTCTTTCGGTATCCACACATTTGAATGAATCCAAGAACAACTTCTTGATGATTGCTAGATCTAAACCTTGAAGAATATTGAGAGTATTTAATTATAAATTTTGCTTGAAAAATTTCGAGCACCTTTTAGGTCCGATGTAACCCTTGTATTTATACTACAATAGTAGGAATACCTCTCCTAATCGTATTAGGAGAGACAGGCTGTCAAACCGCGTACGGGCCTATTATGTCGCGCGGTATATTAAGCCATTGGCTTAATATGTCGCGTGACATATATAGCCAGATACTGAAATTCTCAATCATTCTTCCTCCGGTTCAACCAATTCATTCTAGTTGTGTGTGACCCAATAGGATTACATTATGTTGGCAATGAGTTCGATCATATCGAACCTCATAAGACATAAGCGGACTCTAGCAAGCCATTATGTCTACCCAAATAATGTAACGTAAGAGTTCACGTTTCCAACGGTGTACTTTCATTTCTCCCTTTGTCTCACGATGTTATATTGAACACAAGTCATGGTCATTGTCAACTTGTCTAAGTTCAATGCTTTCTCGATTCCTTGAGTATAATGATAATTCCAATCATATTGGGGTACGGCCATACACTTTCATCATTATCACTCATCGAGGGGCCCAAGAAAAACATCTCTCTTTCGAGGGACAAATTCCATCTTGACTTATCATCCTTCCCATCATGAATCCGATCATGCCAAAGATAGCCTTTATGAATATCGTGTTAGGATATCGTTTGACTAAAATCAAACATGATTTTTCATCATATGTAAGGTCATGATAATCTCAGGTCTAGGGACTAAATGAAGTAACCTTATGAGATTTACTTATGACACTTAACCATGTCATAAATCTCATGTGGGTCATGTCCAGTCACTTGTTCTCTAACAAGTACTCATAATTTCAATGTGCATCTCTATGCATATAATCATCACATGATTATCCATTGACAATTATACTAATTATTCTCTTAATAATTAGGGACGCAGATTATTATTAACAAATATACAAAACATATAATAATCAAATGATAAACATCTCATATAATAATAAATAATGTCAACACATAAGTCTATGAATCACAGGCCTAGGGCATAACACCAACACTTTTGTATTCCAAAGATTCGAACTTCGATCTTATAGGTTATTCAGATGCAGATTATGCAGCTTGTACTATTGATAGGAAAAGCACTAGTGGTACTTGTCATTTACTTGGGAATAGACTAGTTGCTTGGTCCAGCAAGAAGCAAGCATCAGTTTCAGTGTCAACCACAGAAGCTGAGTACATTGCTGCTGGTAGTTATTGCTGTCAAATCCTTTGGATGAAGCAGCAGTTGGTGGACTATGGAATCCATGAAGGGAATTGCCCCATCATGTGTGACAACACTTCAACAATTTCAGTATCCAACAACCCTGTCATGCATTCCAAGACCAAGCATATAGATATCAAGTATCATTTCCTCAAAGATCATGTGGAGAAGAGGAATATCCATTTAGAGTACGTGGGGACAGACAACCAGATTGCTGATATCCTCACAAAGGCTCTTGACTCCAAGAGGTTTTCCTTCCTCAGAGGAGAAATGGGTATGCTTGAACTTAAATGAATCCATTCTTTTTATTAGATAACTTGTGTGTTAAGTATAGTTTCAATTCAATTGTTGAAACCGAGTGCATCAAACCGCAAGCATGTCCAACCACTGCAGCCAACCGCTTCACTCAAAATCGCATGCTGCAGCTCAACCGCTTGGACCTCAACCGCGTTTCAACCTGGAGTATTTTCTATCTTTACTTTTACTTACAGTTATTTAAAAAAAAAAAAAAACTGTTCAAATTCCTTTTATTTATTTTTTAGTCCTTATTTTTCTTTAAGGGTTTATTTGCAAATGTTTTCCCACGAAATTTTAAAATTTGAATGCATTTAATGCAAAGGAAACATTAGCATTTAATGGCCTTCATGTCAGCCGTCATAGGTTGATGTGTTGAAGCTGAAAGGGTGCATCATTTGTAATGATTCACTGAGTTGGTGAGTTTAACTGTCCTTTCACCTGCCAAACCCTAAACCTTTCCTATAAATAGAAAACACAACCTACTTTTTCAAACTTTCCATTCTGTCTTCTCTGGCACCGTACCTATCTAGTGTCAGTTTTCACCAAACCCTTCTTCTCTCTCTTCGTAATATTTGTTTTAAAAGCTCTAAGTTCTTCTTCAATGGCACCCAAAATTATCGAAGACATGGTATGACTTCTGAACATTAATCTTCTTACTTTTCTGAAATCATACTTGTTTAAACTTGCTTAAATCCGCCATTGTTGAACCTTTGAATGCTCGAACACCAAGAACTGTTTTTGTTCATATGTTCTTCATTTCTTGATCATTTTGCATGAAATTTGTTGGGTTTTGTTCGGATTTATGCCTAGATTAAGTTTCTAGACTTTATTTCATGATCAATGATCATCTAGGACAGTGATTTTGAATTTTTGAAGATTTTAGTTTCGAAAACCCACTTTATGATTTTTGCATTTTCTGGGTGATTCTGAGTAAAGTAGAAATTTTTAATGTTATATTGTTAATCTACTGCTCAATGTGATCATTTTGACATATTATTTGTTCATTTTGGTTAACTTTCTTCAAATCTCTGTTCTTGATGTTCTTCGTGTTCTTCATGCACTCATGTGATTGTTCATCTTCATTTTCAGAAATTTCTTATGTTTTGATTTGACCTAACCTTCAAATCTTGTTTTTCAAAACTTAGAAAATTTTTGGAGATTTTAATTTTATTTGCATGTTTGAACCGCATCATTGAAACCACATGCTACTGTGAAACCGCATATCTTAAATTGCTTACCTTTGTGTTTCAAACCGCATGTGTTTTGGTATATCAACCGCACTCTAAGAACCGCATGCCATATTTCCAAAACCGCATATATATCCTTTTGAAATCGCATGCTTGAAAATTACTTAAGTTTTACTAAGTATATAGGCTGGACACCATAAATTTCCTCTCTAAGCACCGCTTGCAGTGTGGGATAATTTTGGATTACAATGCCACGTACTAAGTAAATATACTTTTGTATTTTTCCTATTTGTTTTCTTACTTGTGTTCACAGTTTCCTTGAGGTTGGAAATTATCATTTCCAAAACCGCACTATTGCCAACCGCATGTGTGCACCAACCGCTTGTGAACTGTGATGTTATTAAATTGTTCTAACTTGTGTGTTTTACTTGTAGAATACCAAGTACTTCTTACCAGTGGGAGATCAATGAAGCTGAGCTCATGGATTTGATGCTCTTGGAAGAGAGATGATAAGGAAAATGCAAGCTTCTGGAATCCTTCCCCTCTTCAATAAACAGCAAACCTTCACCATCCCTCTTTTCATTGACCAGTTCTACTCAACCGCAGTGCGTGGAGAGCGAGCCGTTCGATGGAACCAAGATTCCCAACTTAGTGGGAGTAGTTGAAGGATTCAAAGTCTCCATAGACTACTTGGGTATTAGAGGCACCTTTGATTTCCATGTGTCTAATGCTCCTGTTGAGGTATCCCAAGAAGTACAGGATGCTACTTGCTCCACCCTCACTGGAAAGCTGGATTCCTTGTCTGGCTATTACAAGAAGATAGCAAGGAGAGAGTTTGGAGAGATGATGAGCCATTTGTGCTACCTAGTTGGGAAGTCTGTGTGTGGGAAGACAGGAAACCACAACAACTTCACCTCTCACCAGTGGCAGTATTGCTGTGCCATCTACAACGGCATGAAGCTTCATTGGCCCAAAATTTTGATGAGAGAACTGGCCAGCAGTATTGATGCTTACCAGCTGAAGACCAAAGATGTGCATACCACATGGAGACCCTTTGGTAGATTGCTAACCGCCATATTTGCCAACTACCAGCATCTGGAAGATATGAGAACTACCACTCCAGAAATCTGCTATCATTGGGGAGTTGAAGAAACTTTTGGACTCAAGACTTGCCACTCCTTCAGATTCTCATTTGGCAATGATGAATACAAGTCCCTCTATGATGCTGATACCTTTCAAGCCAAGGAACCTTATGTTGAAATGACCCCTGCAACTGTAGTCAAGGGTCTGGCTAAAGCTGCGAAGGCTGTTTCTAGGAAGAGAAAAGCTGCTGAACCGCTTCTCAAGCAGACCAGAACCGCACCAACTCAACCGCGTAGTTCAACTGGTGCTGGCCCCAGTCAGAAAAAGCCCAGGAAGGGAAAAGAAAAGAAGACTCTTCAGGATGAAGTAGTTGAAGAAGAAGAAGAAGAAGAAGAGGAGGAGGATGTAACTATTCCTCCCTTGATTGATAGAGCCAAGAAGGCAAAGGAAACTCAGGCTAAGTTAGCCAAGATGTCCGATGAAGAGCGGACCGCCTACTACAAGGCAGGGATTGAGAAGATAGAAAGAAAAATGGCTGAGAAGGGTGCAGCTAAAGGAAAATCCAAGGAACCCATTCCTCAACTGCCTCCTTCTAAACCGCCCCAAACCCAACCACTTGTCCAAATCCCACCTCAATCTCCTAACCACTCTCATCATTCCTCACCAGCCAAAACTCTATCACCAAGACCGCCTTCTCCTCAACCGCAACGAGCTGCAACCGCTCAGGGGGAGAAGCCAAAGAGGCTAAAGAAATTGGCCCAGAAAAGAACCCCAACCAAAGGCCCCAAACGCTTTTTGCACCGTGTTTCCAAACAACCTACTCCACCTTCATCCCCTTCATCTTCTCATTCCACCTCACATTCATCATCCCAATCCCCTTCCAAATCAAATTCCTCCTCTAGCCAATCCAGAACCCCAACTGCCTCACCTCAACATTCCAACCGCTCTAAGTCCCCTCCTTACTCAAACCGCGCCCAATCACCTCCTTACTCTCATCACACTCCAGCCATCTCCATCTCAAATCTAAACCGCGAAAGAACCCCATCCCCTAACCGCATCCATTCTCCTCCTCCTCCTACAAATTCTCCCCAACAAAACCGAACCCCTTCTCTCAACCTTCATGATACTCACACCAGTTCTTCTTCTGATTCCAACCCTGTTACCTCTGGAATCCCTACTTCTAACATTCCACCTCCTCCAACCGCACCTATTTCAACCGCTCCAATTCCTTCCATCCCAATCTCAACCGCACCTACTACCTTACCCCAAACACTTCCTATTCCTCCATCAACCGCTTCTCAATTCACAATCCCAGCCAGCCGTATTTTTCAAACCCTCCTATCTCCTTTACATCAAACTGCTCCTAAAACACAATCTCAACCTCCACCCTCATTTATCCAAACTCCTTCCACTCAAACCGCACCTCCAACAGATTACTCCCAAATTCTTTCAACCCTTAATCTTATCCAAGGCCAACTTCTCTTAAACCAAGGGCACATGATCAAGCTAACCGCTTCAAATGCTGCTCTTGAAGCCTCAAAAAATTCCCTAACCGCATCTAACCAAACCCTTCTAGCCAAAGTTGATGCTCAATCCCTAGAAATGGCCAATCTTAAAGCCCTATTGCTTGATGCCATTAAGGGGGAGAGAAGTTCCTCTATCCAGACCGCTGAAGCTGTTAAAACCGCAGCTACAGAGTGCTTTCAAGGCTTCAAGGAAGATTTATCCAGAGGAGTGCTTAGAGCCATGGGTGATGCGGTTTCAAAAACTCAACTCCAAGAGATGCTCTCCAAGCTATCTGATGAGTTTGTTTCTTCAACCAACTCTGCTTTGGTTTCTTTCATGAAGACTCTTCAAGAAACCCAACCGCAACAAGCCTCAGCCTCAGCCGCTCCTTCTTCAACCGCTCTTAATGACCTGGAGGTGAAAATTCTTTACGAAATTTGGACTCCCTAAAAGACAGAATCAATGTTGATCTTAACATTGTGGGAGACAGACTCAAGGAGCAGGTAAAGAACTTTGATGATGATATCTCTTTTAGATTTGAGAACCTCAAGGCAGGCTTCAACCTCAAACTTGACAACTCTATAAAGGAATTGAAGTCCAACCTGAATGTGACCGTTGATTTGGAACCATTGAGAGATGCTCTATCTACTCAAACTGTGACCATTCAGGATGAGATCTTCACATTCTACAATTCCTTGAAGGCCTGCATTGAAGGATTCACAACTGAAATCAAGGAGAGTGTTGCTGCAAACACTAGATCTGTTGATGCTGTTGGCTCAACCGCTGTTCAATCCGTGACCGCACTTAGAACTTTTGAGACCACCTTAGGAAGACAGGTTGAAGACCTCAGAGCCCTAAGAAGAACTATCAGAGGAGAAAGCTTGACCTTCAGACCTTCTGGACCGCAAGTGCCAAATCAAGAGGTGGACCAGCGTCGTGATCAACCGCGCCATCAGCAACCGCATCATCATCACCAGCACCTACCGCGTCAGCACTAGGACCGCTCTTCATTGTAATTTCTTTGTCGTTTTTGCTGAACTCTTTTTGTTTTGTTGGACCACACTTTTTGTATTTTTGTCCAACCTCCTTTTGTTTGTGTAACCTTTGCATTTTGCTTTTCTACCCTTGTAATTGTAACCGCAGTGGTAGTAATGAAAAATGCATCATTGGTTCCAAAACCTTGTTCATATCAAACTGCTTGTTTGTAGAACAATGAAACCGCACATGGCTTATAACCTCATTCAAATATTTTCTAACTTAAAATCATAATTTTGAATTGAAGTTTAAACATTCAGTTTAAACCGCACTTTGAACTTAAACTCATAATTTTAAGTGCACTGAATGCATTTCTATACTTTCCATATTGTAAGTTTTTATCTTTCAGATAGTATAGAAACCTATAGCTTAAAGCTAAGTGTGTGCATTGACTTGGGACATGAATTATCATGTTAATTCTTATGGACATGTTTTTACCAAGTACAATGTTTGCTTTAGTTATAGTAGGTAATGGCATCAATCAAATAGGGGGAGATTGTTGGGTATGCATGTTTTAACCCTCCTATTTTGTATTAGATTTGATTGATACCATAACCTCCTGTCTATTTTAAGGACTTTAGGACCCTATGTAATGAATCTTAGACTTCAATTTTTTAGCTAAGTCCATTCTATAGAATAGGTTAAATTTAGGCTTGAAGACTGGCACAAGACTCATTGAATCTAAGGATATGCAGTTCAGAAGTTCAAAACCACCTAGTGGAATTCTTGGTTAAGAACCGCTCCTGAACTCCAGTGTGCAAACTGCCTTGTTAAACCGCACATGCAACCGCATTGCAGTTCCAAATCTCAAACCGCACTGAAGGATCCTCAGCACTGGTGAAACCGCACTTGTCAAACCACTCCTCACCAGGACTGCTCCAATGATTGGCTACTTGAAGTGAACCACTTTTTATCTGTTGGAATCCACGTCAGCAATATCAAAAGTCAACCACCATATCTTGTCATGTGATTCAATGTCAGAGAAGATCTGCAAGGATCTTGAAAAGGTGACAGGTGTCCTAACCTCATTGCTTGCAGCTGGAGCCTGATCAGCTTTATCTGCAACTGCTGTACCTAAGGACAAAAGTGGTTGTTGTGGACCAATAGGATTGCATCAAGTACTGTCCTTACAACAGCTGTGTCCAACGGCTAGTTTCTTGATGCTTGGGTATAAATACCCCTAATCTTCACCATTTAAAGATTGCTTGAAAAATTGAGAAAGTGCTGTGTTCATTGAAGCTGAAGCTCTGCCCAGAAATTCTTAGTCCTTTAAATCTTCATCTTCAACCTTCAAGAAATATTCCCCAGCCCAGAAATCAAGCCTTAAGACATTCAAGAATCATTGAGCTCTACATCTCACAGATTTAAAGAGCCTTGATCTTGTTCTCACACACACACCTCACTTGTTTAAACACATAGTTTATTCACTTGAGATACACTGGTTATAGTCTTAGGATTTGATCTTCATAGAATAGATTTTATATTTGAGTAACGATCTTTGTATCTTGTAATCTATCAAACTCAATAGTAAAATCACTCTTGAAAATCCAAGACTAACCATCTTGGTAGTGGACGTAGATCGTTTATCGATTGAACCACTCCAAATCACGTGTTCTTATATTTCTGCATTTATATTTCCTGTGATTACTAATTATTTATCTCTATCTCTGTTTGATCTTATTTTAGTTATCCATTTTTGTGAAATAGTGTTTGGAGTTAACATTGTCAAAAATACACGTGTTTGTAAAACTGCTCTTACCAAAACCGCAAATCAAAACCGCGTTTTACACACCGCCTCTGCAAACCGCTTTACACTCTATTATTCCGCTGTGCATTTTACATCATTACTTGCAGTCTATTATCAACTGCAAGAGGATTTTGTAAGCAAGAGGTTTAGTTTTTAAAAAAGGGCAAAAAATTTGTAACAGCTATTCACCCCCCCTCTAGCTGTATTTTCACCCTTGTTGTCACCTTTGGGACCAACAGAAAGCTTGACCGACTAAATTTTGAAAAACAGGTTTTCAAAGGAATTCCCCTGCGGAATCGCCAATGAATGTGCGCTCGCCCCGCGGAATTTTTAGGTTTTTCGAGGATTGAAAAAGAAAAGGAGTCGCCACGCCATGCTTATAAGTCTTATATGTTGATTATAAGACTTTTTAATAAGTCTTATAAGTAGATTATAAGACTAAAAAGTCTTATAAACAGCTTATAAGACTTTTTAAAAAGTCTTATAAGTAGCTTATAAGACTTTTTTGACTTTTTTAAAAGTCTTATAAGTTACTTATAGGTCTTATATGTTATTTATAAGACTTTTTTACAGCACAATTCCCAAAGTTTAAATAGGTCTTATAACTATTAAAAAAAGTCTTATACGTTAACTTCTAATTTTTTAAAGAAAATGCAATAAAAATAAATTGATGACATTCAGCTTTCTAAAAGACAATTTCTAGGCCTTATAACATCATCATAATACATTTCTCAATGTTATAATAGCTTTAAGAAAATGATGAAGAAATGTTTATCAGAACCAAAATGTTGAAAAACACTAGTATTAAATTTTTTCAAAATTTGTTTATCTTTGTATAATATTTCAAAAAAAAATACTGTTTAAAACATAAACGAAGAAAAAACGTATAAAAAACAATGAAATAAAGTAAAAATACATTATACTCGATGAAATTTTTCTGAAATTTACCTTTTATGAGTTTAAATTCACTTCGCTCTTCACTTCAACGGACTTTCGCCTGAGTTTACCGAAAATCTCTTCAGCTTCAACGGAAATCGCCTGAATTTCGCCTGAATTTAGAGAGAGAAAATGAGGGTTTTGTGTCCCGAGGTTGAAGCGGTGAAAGTGAGGGTTTTACGAGACACGTGGCGAAATCGCAAGCTCCATACGTGGCGAAATCGAAAGCAATGCATTTTTAAGGGCATTTTGGTCTTCTAACAGCGAGGGATGTGTGAGGAATTAGTAAAAGGCCATTTCTTAAAATGAGATTGAATCTCCCTAGAGGGGCTTTAGGGTCAGTTGGCCAAAATTAAATTTTATTAAAATTAGTAACGGAAATAAAAACAAATTGTTAAAATATTTATATACTCAAATAAGCCTATATAAGGGGTGGTAAATCTTTAATTAAAAGACATGGCCAACCAATATTATGATTATCATAAAAAAGGAAGAGAATTGATTAGTTGACAATTTTCATGATGGTCTTACTAATGCTAGATTTTGTCATCACTATAGAAACATAAATGGACCACATCCACAGTGCAGGCATATGCATTCCGTGGTGGTGTTCTGTTGCCAGTCGCACAATATTTAATTTTACATACAACAAGCTTAATATATAACGTGAATAATACTCCCTCTCCGCATCAAATTTTTTCACGGGAATTAAGAAAAAGCAGGAGAGAAAATTAGTGTAATGAGATATTATGAGTAGGAAAAGTAAAATATCAAAAATAATAAGAGTAAATAGTAATTTAATTATTGTTTTGAGTATAAAAAATGTTCATTTTGGATAGTGTCATGTGAAATAGGACGAATCAAAATGAAAATTAATTAGTGTTAAGTGAAGTGAAACGAGTGTTAAGTGAAGTGGAACGGAGGGGACATGGAACCTCTCCGGCATTTTTTTTCTCCAAGGCTTCAGCGAAATAAAAACCAAACAACAAATAATGTAGAAGGTGATCAACACAATTTAGAATATTTTTAGCGATATTTAAAAAACTAAAATTTAGTATAAGAAAAAAAAAAAAAAAACAAAGTGGTTAATTAAGTTAGTTTGGTTAGGTGATAGTGTGAGATGGATGAGTCTGGCACCGTGCAAACAAGTGTTGTTGAATGCTGTTCATTTGTCAATATTCCCTACTTTTGGATCTCGACAACAGATAGATGAGATACATTTAATATTAAATGAAACTCATATTTATTAAATTAATTTTGAACACGTAAAAATTAGATAAGTGCATTAACTATCGAAGAAATCGCATATTGTTAAGCTACTCGCAACAATAGTTCCTATCCCCAAAAGTATGGGTATAAGTGATTCGGTTTAAATCGTGATTTGAGATTGAGCTGAAATAAATTATGCGCTTTGGTTTGGTTTTCAAGTATTAATAGTTCGGTTCGATCTCAAATTTTAGCAAATCAAATGATTTAGTTTAGTTTATGGTCTGACCCTCCCAGACCAAACCAAACCAAACCAAATCGCGATTTCGAACCGCAAGACTAAACCACATTACATAAACTTATCATGACCCCCGTTTTATATCTAATTTAATATTTTCGTATATTTATTAAAATTTACTGTAAGATCAATAATTAGAAAACCTACATTAAATACACTAATCCTAACCCCGTTGTTTATCTTATTTAATATTAATTTCATCATTTGTTATCGTTATTGCGACACATAAACAACTAATTTCTTTCAACGATCGAAGATTGTAAAGTGTTTTTTTTTCATTCGGCCTCTTTCTTCCTATAGTCTCTCTCTTCCTCCGAATTTCCTATCAACGCCCGCATCTTCGCTCTTCCTGCGAGATCACAGGAAATTTAAACAATATAAAAATAAGTTTCAATCTGAATCGTGGTTTGAACCGTAGTTTAAATAATGGTTTGATCCATGGTTTGAACCGGATTATTTAATTGTGGTTTGAATCAAACCAAACAAAGCTATAACGGTTTGGTTTAGTTTGATTTTAATTTTTTCGTGGTTCAGTTCAATTTGAAATTTTCTCGAACCAATTAATATAGATTCGGTCCGTAAATTTTTTCAAACCGATTCAAAGCAAACCATTTACACCCCTACTCATAAGCGGACACAAGGTTGCCTACATGGGTGCAAGTACACCTAATTGCTTCTCAATCCTGATTTATGATATGGATGGTGAAATGTAAGGTTGAAGGAGGGTTTGTTTTAGGGGTGTAAGCGGTTTAGCTCAAACCGCGGTTTGAGACCGAGCCGAGCTAAACCGTGGGGTTTAGCTCGGTTTTTTTATTTGAGTGGTTTAGCTCGGTTTGAAAAAATGCCAAACCGAGCGGTTCGGTTTAGCTTGCGGTTTGAGGGTGCCGAGCTGAGCCGAACCGAGCCGAGCTAAACCGTTTAGCTTTCAAACCGAGCTACGAGACCGAGCTACGAAACCGAGCTACGAAATCGAGCTACGAGACCGAGCTACGAGACCGACCTACGAAACCGAGCTATGAAGTCAAACCAAACCACCATAAACCATAATCCTAACTATTCATTCCAAATCAAATTAATCCCTACCTTTAATTTATTTCAAAACCCTAAAATCTTTAATACATTACCTCTGCCTCTTGGAGAACTTTCATTATATCTCTTTTCCTTCTCTCTCTTCCCCTTCTCTCTCTAAAGTTGATCTCACCATCGCCGCCTCACTCACCGTCGTCGCCTCTCACCGTCGCCGCCGCTCACCGTCGCCTTCTCTCTTCCCCTTCTCTCTCTAAAGTAGATCTCACCGTCGCCCCCTCACTCACCGTCGCCGCCTCTCACCGTCGCCGCCTTCTCACCGTCGAGAACAAAAGTAGAGGTATGTTGTATACACCTAACTTAGACGATACTACCCTTTTTTGTGCTAAAATTGTATCTTTACCCGAAACTTACATTTAGTGGTTTATGTGTTTTCTTCGGTACTTTGCTAGTTTAGATCATTACCAAGCAGTCTTTTGTGGCACATACTCCTAATGGAGGCATAAACCTACCCAGATTTTTGTTCTTACTATTTTTTTATTTTTTTTGAGGCTTGTATGCTTGACAAGTTGTCAGATGTCAGTACTTTGCTAGTTTTGATTTTTGATCCTAATTTTCGTCTTTAATTTTTTGCTTTCTATAGTCGAAGGCTTGACAGTCTGATTACTACAGGAACAAACAATAAAATGCATACATATATTTAGTATTCATATATTTAAGAGAGAAAATTTAACTCTGATATTTTTTCAGAGTAATTTTACACTGTTACAAACAGGGTACAACTAAGTAAGCAAAGGATGGAGTATTTGGAAATGTTGAAATTGTACATCATAAGTATGCTGTTCAACCAACAATAGTATGTTCCTCATTATTTTTTAAAAGTTGAAACAATACATCAGAACTATGCTCTTAAACAGAAAGCCTATGCTGAGTTCATATATTGCATTCAATGGATGAATTTCAAGTTGAAACAATGAGTGCATGTTTTAGCATTTGTTTTGGGATCTATGCTTATGACAAAATGTAATTGTAAATTTGTTTGGTTGATTCAAACCGCGGTTCAAACCGAGCTAAACCGAGCTAAACCGATTTAGCTCAGCTCGGTTCGATTTTTTTTTTAGCTCAGCTCGGTTTGGAATTTTTTCAAACCGATACTAGCGGTTTGGCTTCTAAATTTGTCCAAACCGAGCTAAACCGAACCATTTACACCCCTAGTTTGTTTGTTGTGTGTTTGGTTTATATGTCCATCACGCACCCTCACCTAACGTACAATTGTCTCTCCTTTATTGTACATGAATATATTATCCACCCAGATCTTGTTTCCCATCTTTGTAGACCATTCCGATAGTACTCTGTACAATTATACACTGTCATTTTGTTTGCCTATAGCACATACAGTAGTACATTATATGATTCACTCTCACTCCCAACTTCTTCACTCACACTTGTATTGATGTCACTTATGATACAAATTACATTGTATTTCAAATTAACAAATTTGACCTTTTCTTTACTTTATGTTATATTAACTTGTATGTTACACAAATTTTACTGCAACTTTTCATTTAATGATGCAAACTATGATCACACCTCTAATTTTTAAGATGTGAGATAAAAATTAGTTGGATAATATATGGGATTTATGAAGCATGACAACATGCAAATTGAATGATCTGACGTAGCCACATATAAGCAGTGGCGGATGTACATTGAGCTCAGAATTTTTCTTTTATTCAATTTTGGCCCTTTAGATTTTTGTGCAAAAATGTAGAAAGATCACAATATCAAGTTTATGCTAAGAAAACTTTTTAACGTGTGTTGTATGTTGCTGCCATATTGTCCCCAATATATAGGGATACAAAGAATCCCAAATAAACAAGGAAAGTAAAACTAACTAGGAAACTATTAAACTTAACCTATTTAGATTCGGAGATCAAACTTGGTCAATACTCCTGTCAAAACCTAGGTGCACGGTCGTGCATAGAGACCTACACGCCCGTGCCTCATGCTGGTCCGTAATAAAAAACTATATTTATCTCATTTGACACCCCTCAAATTTTATAGTTTGACCTCCCTCAAAGTTGTGTATTTATAATTTATACCCTCTTTATCCCCAAATGAATGTTTCTACTTCAAATTTCATTATATACTTACAACATCAAAAGTTTAAGAAAAAGATAGCAAAAATACTTATACTTCTTTGTCATTAAATTTTATAAAAATAATTTTAAAAAAAAAACATCTTTCAAAGAAAAAAAAACATTCATTTTGGGACGAAAAAAATAGTATGAACATTTTCTCACCCAATTTTAAAACAAGCCTATAATTATCTAGTTATTATTTGAAAAAGAACAAAAATAATGCTTGAAATAGAGATTTGAAAATATTACGACGCTCAAATACTTGTAACTATATATTTAATTACATGTCTTATAAATGTCTGAAACTATAATTCTCCTCAACTACTACTCTCTATCTCTCCCATAATAAATAATAAAATTTTAATATTTCTTATTTCTGGTGGAACTTAATTAGATTTTATTTTTGTATTTATTATTGACTAGTGACTCGTTTAAATTTTGTGACTTAAATTTCATCCTTATGGTTGGGACCCCTTACAGGAATCCTCGCTACGCGATTATATATACTTTTATTATCATTGTTGTTATTTGAACTCATAACTAGGCAAAATAGATTATATGCATCATTAAAATCTTAGGTTTTCAATATGTGATTTTTATTTTTTTCTGATACCACGAATTTGACCCCCCCTCACTAAGTTGTCTATATCTATATCTGCCACTGCATATAAGGTAGAGGGACCCACTTGTTTTTTAAAAGCTAACATTTTACTACCTTTGAAGTTACAAAACTTTATCTTTTTAGCGCTAAAAAACATTCCCATTTTGCAAGAAAAAATAACAATAAATTGTATTTATCTGAAAGAATGAATTTTTCCAGAGCTAGTAAATAGGAATTGATCATGTAAATTTGATCAAATGGTGAGGAAATCAATAGGGTCATTTGACAGTAAACCTTATTGATTTTTTTACTATTGAATTAATAACTGATTCAAATAATGCAAGTTACAGAACATGTCTCAATGACATTAAAATGAAATTGATGATTTATGGTGGAGCCTAGGGAGTTGCTTTTGTACTGTTGCTTTACTGGAATTTGATAAATTGGACCACAAATACATGAATGGTGGCACCAGTTTTCGTAATTGAGTGAAACATGTTAGTGCTCTGTCCCTCCCTTTAAATGCAAGTTTTGATGCTTACTGGTGCATTTCACTGACTTTATACAACTAAAT
The DNA here is from genome assembly GCA_022495995.1 of Adenophora triphylla var. japonica. Lineage (NCBI taxonomy): Eukaryota > Viridiplantae > Streptophyta > Magnoliopsida > Asterales > Campanulaceae > Adenophora > Adenophora triphylla. The sequence goes on along the minus strand of JAFEMH010006751.1, from coordinate 66,420 downwards.
TTTATATTCTTCTTAACATATCAACAAATTTATGCCAGTTTTATACAAGTAAACTGAAAAAATATACTCCCTCCGTCTCTAAAAGATTGTTCTGTTATACATTTTGTAATTATTAAGAAAGAGCTTCACCTTCTTGTATCTTAGTAGATTTGCACTAACATTCATGCCTTAGTTTAGAAATGGGACATACTTTTTGGGACAAGTCAAAATGGCAAATGGGATATAATAAAATAGCTTGAGAATTAAGTTAGAACGCTGCACTGCGATAGTTTGCTCGTGCGAGCTGTTGTCCGCCTCTATGATGGCGCCACAACACCCCATTTTGATTTTTAATGAACGAGATGATTTTGAGCTCATTAGAACTCACATTTTAGCAAAACAATCTTAGCCACACGAGGAGCGAGGAGATACAACGTGGTCGACCGAGCATCTGCTCGCAACAGCGCAGTAGCAACAACAGGAGAAGCCCGGATCCGCTTAAATCTTAAATCCGTGGAGTATAAGATTTATGAGTAACCAATCATATACAATAATGATTAATGCATGTATTGTTGGATCAACTTGGCATTCAGAGAAGTCTAGAGTTAAGCCGAATGCTACTCTATTTCTTGTCCAATTGGATAGTGTGTCAGATATGGTTTGTTTGTCAGAGCCATTGGTTGACACTACTAGAGATAGTCAGGAAGGAATCAGGTGGTTAGTGTTATCAAACTAATCATTACACAAGAGAGTGATTAGCTATTGAGTGACCATGACCATGCTTTCCAATTGTTTGACAGATGAGCATAATTCCATCCATCTTGATTCTTGATTTGGGTGGTCAAAATTATTTTTAGGCCATAATTTGCAAATTAACCTTTTAGAAATCTGGACCATCGTGATTAAAATGATAGCCTGAAATGTCTAACTATCAAACAATTAAATGTCAAGTATTTCAGATACTGTTCAAATAATCAGTGTACATCCAAAAAAACAAACCAACTAGTGCAAAAAGGACATTTATACTTTTACATTACACCCCAGCATTTCCCTGTTGTTAAGGAATCAAATATTTCTTCATCACTCACGGATATCTCTTCATCATTTTAGCAATATTTCAGTTGGTTGCCTCTTAGATTATGTCTATCTCCATTCTTTATTCCCTTGATTATGTATATCATTAGTTTATTGTGTACTCCCTCCGTTCCAAAATGTTTGTCCCATTTGACTTTTTTGTTGAACTTTGACCACAAATTTATGAGAGATTAATCATGTTCATGAAATTTTAAAAATTGTTGATAATATTAGTAATGGTGAATCAATAGAAATATTTAGAATTTCATGAACATAATTAAATTGTCATATATTTGTGCTCAAAGTTCAAAAAAAAAAAAAGTCAAATAGGACAAACATTTTGAGACGGAGGGAGTATATCTTTAGGAAATATTATGTAAATCTTTAGAAAATATTATCACTCCTTGTATATAAATATTGTAAACATTATGAATGAAAATTACTTTTTGCCAACTTCTTTATGGTATCAAAACACACTCATCCTTTTTCAAAAACCACCACTTTTTTTCTAGCACCACCGCCGCACCACCATTCTGCCATGGCAAACCAATCCTCTTCCACTATTTCAAACTCGGCCGAACCCACCAAACCAATCCTCTTGGTCAACTTGTCTTAGTGCAAAACACTCACCCCACTCACGTACCTTTGTTGGTCCTCCCAAGTCGAGTCGTTACTCTTTGGTCTAGATTTGTTAGGTTTCGTTGATGGCTCCCACCTTCCCCCAACCGCCACCATCAAAGTCGATGGTAAAGACACCCCTAATCCGGCCCTAACCACTTGGAATAGGCAAGACCGCCTTATCCATAGTGCCCTTTTAGGAACCTTAGACACCACCGTCGCGCCACTAGTTTATCATGCCAAAACCTCCAACGAAGCTTGGACCACCCTCAAGAACACCTACGCCAACCCCTCTAGAGGCCATATTCTCCAACTTAAGGATTACCTAGACTCCATTACCAAGTCATCCTTGACCATAACCGAGTATATGCAGTCCATCAAGTCATGTACGGACAAACTCGCCATTCTTGGCAAACCCATGGACACCGAAGATGTCATCGCCAAAATCCTAAAGGGACTCGATTATGAAACTTATAAGCCCATCATAGACTCTGTCCGTGTCCTAGATAATCCCATCTCTTTCGAAGCCCTCCACGAGAAGCTTATTCACCACGAACTCACCCTAAAACAAAACACTACCACCCCGACCTTCCCTATGTCCGCCCATGTCGCCCACACCAACACCACTCCTCCACCTCTCAGCCCTTCCCACATCAGCCGACTCACCCCATCCCGCCCACTCCACCACTCCGCGCCCTTGCATGACTCCTCGTGCCCGCACCCTTCAAAGGCAAATGCGATATTGCCGAAACATCGGTCACGTTATATCCAAATGTCGCCAATTTAAACGCGACTACCCTAGTGTGACCTTCCCTCATCCTTCCTTCTCCAATCGCTCACCCTGCACAAACTCGACCCAACCCCAAGCCCATATTGCCGCCGTCCCTCACCCCACTTCCCCAACATCTTGGCTCGTTGACAGCGGTGCCACCCACCACATCACCAACAATCTTTCCACTCTCTCTCTCTCCACCATCCCTATGATGGCAGTGATGATGTCATTATCGGGGATGGGTCGCCACTTCCTATTTCAAACATAGGTTGTTTTTCTATTCCTTCCTCTAATTCCGTTATTCATTTTAACAATGTCTTGCATGTCCCGTTAATTTCTCGTAACATTCTTTCTGTCTCTCAATTTTGCAAAGATAATAATGCATGTATTGAGTTCTCACAATCTTCCTTTCTTATCAAGGAAATCTCGATCCAACGCATTCTTCTCCACGGAACAACTGATCGTGGAATCTACCTTTGGCACTCCTCATCTCCTCCCACAGCTTTTCTAGGCACAACGTCTCACCAATCATGGCATCATAGACTAGGACACCCCTCCCCCTATTGTCTCCCATTTGAATAATAAATTTTCTTTACGTATAGCGTTTAGTTCTTTTTCTTCATGTAACCCATGCAATATTAATAAAAGCCACAAACTTTCTTTCTCCACATCTACTCTACAATCTCATGCTCCACTTGAACTTGTGTTTTCGGATGTGTGGACATCTCCTTTATACTCCTACGATAATTATAAATATTATGTAATTTTCGTAGACCACTTCATAAAATACACCTGGCTATATCCTTTGAAAAATAAATCCGACACTTTCTCTACCTTTCATCGCTTCAAAGTAATAGTCGAAAAATATTTTTCCCGTCCCATAATTCAATTCTTCTCCGACAATGGAGGAGAATATCTCAAACTCACACCCTCTCTTATTCAAGATGGAATTTCCCATCTCACCTCCCCACCACACACCCCCGAGCACAACGGCTTCGCCGAACGGCATCATCGCCACTTTGTCGAAACGGGTCTCTCTCTTCTCTCTCATGCAAACCTTCCCCTCACCTTTTGGACTCACGCCCTTCAAACAGCCGCCTACCTTATAAACAGGCTCCCAACTCCTACTCTTCAAAATGACTCACCTTATTTCTGCCTCTTTCAAACCTCACCAAACAACCACAAACTCCGTAGCTTTGGGTGCCTTTGCTACCCATGGCTCAAACCATACACTCCTCACAAACTCGCCCCAAAATCCACTCCTTGCATCTTTGTTGGCTATTCTTCCTCTCAAAGTGCCTACCATTGTCTAGATCCCAAAACCCAACGTCTCTATACCTCTCGCCATGTCAAATTCATTGAAACTGAATTTCCATACACTTCTCTCACATCTCAACGCACCACTACTCCCTCTCTCTCTCTCTCCATCCGAATGGTGTGCTTTCTCCATTCCCATTCTCCCATCTCCTACTACCAACATCACCCCTCAAAACACCGCTGTCAACAATACCCCAAACACACCACCGCGGCCCGGCCCTCTTTGCCCGGCCGCACAGTCGACCCACACCCTCCTGCTTCCGCCTCACTCTCAAACCAAACCTCCCCTCCAACACCAACTTCCTCACAACACCCTCCCACCCTCCTTGACTCCTCACCACAGCCTAACCCCAACTCTGCTCCCTCGGTCGAACCCAACTTGCCCACTCCAGCCGCTGCCCCAACTCCACCAACACGCACCATCACCACATGTCTCTCCCATGGTATACACAAACCCAATCCTAAATATGCGAACCTAGCTGCCCTTTCCTCACCTACCTCCCTTCCGACCACCACCAAACAGGCCCTCTCCACTCCCCATTGGCATGAAGCCATGCGTGATGAGTACAATGCCCTCTTACGCAACCAAAATTGGTCCTTAGTTCCTTCCCACCAAACATTGTCGGATGCAAATGGGTTTTTCGTATAAAATACAACCCCGACAACACCATCCACAAATACAAAGCCCGACTCGTAGCTAAAGGGTTCCATCAACAACCCGGACTAGACTATTCCGAAACCTTTAGTCCCGTTGTCAAACCCGTCACCATTTGTCTAATTCTTTCTCTCGCTATCACCCAAGGTTGGTCTTTGCGTCAACTCGATATTAATAATGCCTTCCTTCAAGGTCATCTCTCCGAAACTGTTTTCATGTCTCAACCTCCCGGGTTCCAAGATCCTTCCAAACCCTCTCACGTGTGTCGGCTCTCAAAAGCCATCTACGATCTAAAAGAAGCGCCACGTGCTTGGTTGTAATATCCATATAATAAATAAATAATAAAATAATAAAATAAATAAATAAATAAAAATAATATTTAAATTTAGAACCGTCAATTGTTATAAAACGAGGTAATCTAGGGTTTTTTTTATGACATTATTTGGAGGTTACACAATTGAATTGAAGAATATCATGGGCCAGCCTTTAATTAGTGTAATTAAATGGGATAGCAAACCTTTAATTGGTGTAATTAAATGGAATAGCAAAGGTCAGTCGTTTTTGATTAGAGGGAGTATATATATCAAGTGAGTTTTAGTTCACAAATAATGAAAGAGTAAAAAGATTGACAAGTTGCTGTGCATTGGAAAGAGAGAAAGAAAGAAGAAAAGGTAAGTTCATTATATTGTTTTGATTTGTTTTGGGATTAAATAACTAGGGTGATGTCCCTTTCTAAGTAGGCCTAGGAAATTGACGTGAAGGGACACCTCGATTGAAAAGAGAAAATCATTTGAGCTATATTCATCCAAGTTAAATTGTTGAATACGGAATCATTTTATTTACTGTTCATCTTTAGATTTTGGCAAAGGAGATTGAGCGGGCTTGTACGCGTTCGGACTATTTATCAAATACAACAACAAAAAAAAAAAACTAAGGTAAGGGATTATACCTCTAATTAGGTATTGTTGTCTCATTTCAATTCGTAGGTTTCCATGAATTTTATTGAAAATGTCCGTCCTTGAAAATATTAAAAGTCAACCTTGGGTTGATACTTGCTTTGACTCCGTCGAACTGCGTCTTTTGCTAAAAGTCAAATATTTCAATATCTCCAATTTTTGTGACTTCATGTTAATATTATTTGTACATGAAGTATTTGCATATCTCAATATGAATTGGAAATTTTCCACATGATCACTAAGCTAAACAACCCATGTTAATGGGGTATAATTGTAAATTGGCCTTTTTGGCATTTTTGTTCACTGCTGAGGATTAGCAGTGGGGTGTTCCGGAATCACTGTTTTGTATTTGTGCTCCTTGTGGGCTTTTGGTTTGATAAGGTCGATTGACCGCTTATGTGATCATGGCTCTGTTAAAATATTCGTTTGATAATGATTGAATCCTATTGTTAATTTTTCCGTTTTGGTTCTTTTGGAATAAATATTGGATGTCATCGTTCTCATTGCTATTGCCTCGTTGAAAAAGATTGTTTATTTTGTGGTCACCTCTTCTTAGTATTCGGAGGGGTCCGTATATGAACTTACTGGGCATTGTTCGCTCACCCTTTCGTATTCTCTGTTTCTTTCAGGTAAGCACTAGATGGAGGGTGATTTGGGAATTTTCATCTTTTAAATTTTATGTTTTCTAGACATTGAATAATGGTGTAAGACTTTTGAGTTTAAATTGTAAGTATGTCAGTTTAGATTGAACCCTAGCCCGTTTGGGTTTGCAATAATGATCGAGAGAATAATTTTGATATATTGATTTGAATTAATTATGTATTGTATTGGTAAGAGTAACGGACTCAAGGTTGGAACCCACAAATAGGGGACCGAGATTTGGGTCGTTACAGAATGGTATCAGAGCTTTGGTTTTAGGTCCTGAGGTCTTAGAACTTAGGTGAGACACTAAAACGGTAGGAAATAATTATTGTGGACTTATAGAAATTGGTGTTTGCAGGTATGGCACGATTAATCAAAACAGCTAGGAAGTCCAGTGCTCATCGTAGTGCTCATCGTAGTATTGCTACTAATGATTCGGGGTCCGAAGCTGATGGTGAGATTATAGTAAATAACCCCGAGCATATTGTTGAACCTGTTGTTGACCCAGAACCAGTGATCCCTGAAGTAGAGGAAGTTAATCACGAACCTTTGGTACCCGAGCAAGTTGATTCGGATCCCGTACCTCCTGAACCTGTTGTTCCCGATCCTATATTGTCGGGACCTCTTCTTGGAGAACCGATATTTCCTGAAGTTGAATACAGTCTTGAGCCTCTAATGAATTTGGAGCCTGGAATGGATGTTCCAGAATTTCCTTTTATCTCTAATGAGTTATATGCTCTAGTATGCCAGGAGCGTGACCTCTTAAGGGCCCAAAGAAATGAACTGGTGGAGCAAGTGGTGATGCTTGAGAAGCAAATTGAGGAAATTACCGAAGAGGGATCGAAATATCAGCCTATAGAAGTCGATGATGAGTCAGAAGAAGAGGAAGAGGAAGAGGAAGGAGAACAAGAAGAAGAAGTAAGTGAGGAAGAGGAAGACCTAGAAGAGGAGGAGGAGGAAGAGGAAATGGAACTAGCTGACTATGCACCGCTCGATGTTGTGAATATTTATTCAGATGAGGAATCATGTGAAAGCATGGAGGATGAGTATTGGGGCAGCGACGACGACAGTAATTGAGCATAGCATTCATGGATATTTTCAATAACTTTAATTAGTTCTTTTTATGTTTTTTTTTTTGAATCGGGACTTGTAGTAGGGAAACTTGTATTAGTTGGATGATTATAATGAAGGATAATTATGCTTCTACTATTTCACTTCTATAAAATTGTAGTCTGAATTGGGTTCAGTTGACACAAATTTAGGAATGTCTCTAATATAGTCGCATATTTTCTCAGAGCAGCATGTCTGGGAGAGGACGTGGCGGAAGGCGAACCCGGTCCAACCGAGGTGGAGAAGAACAGAACACAAATGACGGAAATAATCAAGCCTATCCTACACTAGCCACGCTATTGGCTAACCTGACACAAGTAATTGTGGCAGGGGTGGGACAAGTGGCTCAAGCCCAAACTCAAGGAACAACGGCTCCGACCCAACAAAATACAAAGGACCCATTGGAAAGCTTTCAAAAGCGGAATCCAAAGGCATTCTCGGGCCCAGCTGGGGCAATAAAACCTGAACATTGGATGGAAAGTATGGAGAAGATATTTGAAACCATGACTTGCACGGATGCACAAAAGGTGACTTTTGCCACCTTTGTCCTGGAAGGGGAAGCGAACCAGTGGTGGAAAGTGGAGAAGCGTCGAGCCGAACAAGATGGAACGGCAGAGTATACGTGGGATATGTTTGTACAGGCTTTCAACAATAAGTACTTTCCCCCAAGTGTTAGGGAAAGAAAGATGGTTGAATTCTTGGATTTGGTGCAAGGAGAAATGACCGTAGATCAGTACGATGCTAAATTTGTGGAGCTAATGCGCTATGCGCCAGCTTTCTTTGAAAATGAGAGCCAGAAAGCCCGGAAATTTGAGAGAGGTTTAAGTTCGAAGATTAGTTATCGCCTGACTGCACTAAAGTTGCCCACATATGCTGAAGTGTTAGATCGAGCACGCCTGGTAGAACAAGAATCCATGGAATTCCAAAAGAAAAAGTCTGAGAAGAAAAGGGGAGTGGAGAATGTTTCAACGGAGACTCGAGGTCAACCGAGTCACTCTAGCAATAACAATAATAAAAGGTTGGTAACTGATAACAATGCCATCAAGGGGGGTTTCAGGCGAACAAAAGTCAGACTCAAGGGAACCCTGTGAGTTGTCGAACATGTGGAGGTAAACATGAGACGAAGGCATGTTACCGTACTACGGGTGCTTGTTTCAATTGTGGAAAGATTGGTCATCAGGTCAAAAATTGTCCCGAACCTCTTAAAGGGGCTTATAATAAGGATAAGGATGATAAAGATAAGGGAAGGCAGCAAGGAAGGGTTTTTGCGATGACGGCAAGGGACGCTGAAGCTTCGAATGAGGTGGTGGCAGGTACCATCCAAATTTGCTCTCGCAATGCATATACTTTACTTGATTCTGGTGCTACACATTCTGTGATATCCTCATGCTTTGCTCGTCGTATGAAATTAATTCCGCAAAAGTTAGAATTTGAATTGGTTATCGATACTCCCGTTAATAAATTGGTAGCAGTAACTTCCATTTTTAAGGATTGTCCAGTGCACTTAGGAGGAAGGGACTTGAGTGCAGACCTCATTGGGATGGATATCCAAGATTTTGATGTAATCTTGGGAATTGATTGGTTGGCATCTTATCATGCTAAGATAGATTGCTTTAAGAAGGAAGTCACTTTTTGTATTCCAGGGGAATCAAAATTTAGTTTTAAAGGTTCTAAGCCGGTAAGGGTACTAAGGATCATTTCGGCTTTGAAGGCCAGAAAATTGATAGGGAAAGGTTGTCAAGGGTATATTGCTAGTATAATTGATATTCGTAAAAAGGGAGTTGACCTTGAAGAACTTCCAATAGTTAAAGAGTTTAAGGATGTGTTTCCTGAGGACTTGCCTGGTGTTCCACCTGAGAGAGAAGTGGAGTTCTTTATAGACCTAGTACCGGGTACTGGTCCTATTTCTAAGGCACCATATCGTATGGCGCCTGCAGAACTTAAGGAGCTTAAGGATCAGTTACAAGAACTATTGGATAAAGGTTTCATTAGACCCAGTGTATCCCCGTGGGGTGCTCCGGTGTTATTTGTGAAAAAGAAGGATGGGTCGATGCGGTTGTGTATTGACTATCGCGAACTGAATCGAGTCACGATCAGGAACAAGTATCCGTTACCTAGGATTGATGACTTGTTTGACCAATTGCAAGGAGCATGTCACTTTTCCAAGATAGACCTTCGTTCCGGATATCATCAATTGAAGGTCAGGAATGAAGATATTGCCAAAACAGCATTTAGGACAAGGTATGGTCATTACGAGTTCTTGGTGATGCCATTTGGACTGACCAACGCTCCTGCTGTCTTCATGGATCTGATGAATAGGGTATTTAAAGAATATCTGGACAGGTGTGTGATTGTGTTTATTGATGACATTTTGGTTTACTCTAAGACAAAGGAGGATCATGAGGAACATTTGAGGCTGGTACTTCAAATCTTACGAGATAAGAAACTCTATGCAAAGCTTAAGAAGTGTGAGTTCTGGTTAGAGAAGGTTGCTTTCCTGGGTCATGTAGTATCTAAAGAAGGAGTTGCGGTGGACCCAACCAAAGTTGAAGCAGTAATGGAATGGGATAGGCCATCTACCGTTACAGAGATTAGAAGTTTCTTGGACCTCGCAGGCTACTATCGACGTTTTGTAGAAGGCTTCTCTAAGATTGCAATGCCATTAACAAGGTTGATGCAGAAAAAGGCTAAATTTATATGGACAGAGGAATGCGAAGCAAGTTTCCAAGAGTTAAAGAGGCGGTTAGTATATGCACCAATCTTAGCGTTACCGACAGCGGATGGGAAGTTTGTTGTCTATAGTGATGTGTCACTCAATAGCCTTGGATGTGTTCTTATGTAAGATGGGAAAGTTATTGCGTATGCATCAAGACAACTGAAGAATTATGAGAAAAACTACCCAACGCATGATTTGGAGTTGGCAGCAGTAATTTTTGCTCTGAAGATATGGAGGCATTATTTGTATGGTGTGGCGTGTGAAATCTACACCGACCATAAAAGCCTTAAATATATTTTTACTCAGAAGGAGTTGAATATGAGGCAAAGGAGGTGGCTAGAGTTGCTAAAAGACTATGATTGCACAATTTTGTATTATCCAGGAAAAGCCAATGTTGTCGCTGATGCTTTGAGTCGTAAGCATAAAGGGAGTTTGGCATCTCTTTTAGAAGCTGGAAGTTATGGTTTGAATGACTTTGAACCCTTTTCTATGGAAGTCAATGTTCGAGGGGATAAGGGGTACTTGGCACAATTGAGCGTTGTTCCGAGTGTGATGGAGAGGATTAAGGAGGCACAAGCTGGCGATGAAGAGTTGATGGAAATAATGAAGAATTTGAGTGAAGGGGATGAGTCGGGGTTCCGTATGGATAAGGAAGGCATTCTCCGCTATGGCTCAAGGATATGTGTGCCGTCGGATGTGAAGCTTAGACAAGAAATCGGAGGAGGCTCATTGTTCAAAGTTTGCGGTTCAACCTGGAAGCACGAAGATGTACCGGAACATGCGAGATACATTTTGGTGGAACAATATGAAGAGAGAAATAGCGGAATTTGTTTCTCGGTGTTTAGTTTGTCAACAAGTTAAAATTGAACACCAAAGACCTGGCGGATTATTGCAGTATTTACCTGTACCCGAGTGGAAGTGGGAACAGATTACTATGGATTTTGTCACTGGATTGCCAAGAACAGTTAAGGGGTACAACGCCATTTGGGTCATTGTAGATAGATTGACCAAGTCCGCCCATTTCCTTGCTATTCGAGTAACCGACTCTATTGAAGTATTGGCAAAGCTTTATATAAAAGAGATTGTAAGACTGCATGGAGTCCCAGTATCAATTGTGTCAGATCGAGACACGAAGTTTATGTCAAAATTTTGGAAAAGCCTGCAACGAGCCATGGGAACCAGCTTATGCATGAGTACGGCCTTCCACCCACAAACGGATGGTCAATCGGAAAGGACCATTCAAACATTGGAGGATATGTTAAGAGCTTGCACATTGGATTGGAAAGGGAATTGGGATGATCATTTACCATTGGTAGAATTCACGTACAACAACAGTTTTCATGCGAGCATTGAAATGGCACCGTACGAAGCTCTATATGGACGAAAATGTCATTCTCCTACATGTTGGGATGAGGTGGGAGAAAGAAAGTTGTTGGGACCAGAGTTAGTTCAGGTCACTATAGAAAAAATCCAGTCTATTAGAAAGAGGTTGCTAACAGCTCAAAGCCGACAAAAGTCATATGCCGATAAACGACGTCGCGAATTGGGATTCGAGGTAGGAGATCATGTATTCTTGAAAATATCTCCGACCAAGGGTATCATGCGATTCGGTATTCAGGGAAAACTTAGTCCCCGATTCGTTGGACCTTTTGAAATTTTGGAACGGGTTGGAGAGGTGGCATATAAGCTTGCGTTGCCTCCGATTTTAGCTGGAGTTCATAATGTGTTTCATGTATCTATGTTAAGGAAGTATGTACCAGACCCGAACCACGTAATCGAGTACGAGCCGTTACAGATTCGAGAAGATCTCAGTTATGAAGAGCAACCTATCAAGATTGTAGATAAAAAGGATCAAAATTTGCGGCGACGTGTCATTCCCTACGTTAAAGTTCAATGGAGTAACCATTCCGAAAGGGAAGCGACATGGGAACTGGAAAGTGAGATACGCGAGAAGTATCCACACCTCTTTGTTTGACAAGGTACGTTAAGTTTGGGGACCAAACTTTCTTTAAGTGGGTAAGTATGTAATATCCATAAAATAAATAAATAAATAAATAAATAAATAAAAATAATATTTAAATTTAGAACCGTCAATTGTAATAAAACAAGGTAATCTAGGGTTTTTTTTTTTGACATTATTTGGAGGTTACACAATTGAATTGAAGAATATCATGGGCCAGCCTTTAATTAGTGTAATTAAATGGGATAGCAAACCTTTAATTGGTGTAATTAAATGGAATAGCAAAGGTCAACCGTTTTTTGATTAGAGGGAGTATATATATCAAGTGAGTTTTAGTTCACAAATAATGAAAGAGTAAAAAGATTGACAAGTTGCTGTGCATTGGAAAGAGAGAAAGAAAGAAGAAAAGGTAAGTTCATTATATTGTTTTGATTTGTTTTGGGATTAAATAACTAGGGTGATGTCCCTTTCTAAGTAGGCCTAGGAAATTGACGTGAAGGGACACCTCGGTTGAAAAGAGAAAATCATTTGAGCTATATTCATCCAAGTTAAATTGTTGAATACGGAATCATTTTATTCTTGTTCATCTTTAGATTTTGGCAAAGGAGATTGAGCGGGCTTGTACGCGTTCGGACTATTTATCAAATACAACAAAAAAAAAAAACTAAGGTAAGGGATTATACCTCTAATTAGGTAATTGATGTCTCATTTCAATTCGTAGGTTTCCATGAATTTTATTGAAAATGTCCGTCCTTGAAAATATTAAAAGTCAACCTTGGGTTGATACTTGCTTTGACTCCGTCGAACTGCGTCTTTTGCTAAAAGTCAAATATTTCAATATCTCCAATTTTTGTGACTTCATGTTAATATTATTTGTACATGAAGTATTTGCATATCTCAATATGAATTGGAAATTTTCCACATGATCACTAAGCTAAACAACCCATGTTAATGGGGTATAATTGTAAATTGGCCTTTTTGGCATTTTTGTTCACTGCTGAGGATTAGCAGTGGGGTGTTCCGGAATCACTGTTTTGTATTTGTGCTCCTTGTGGGCTTTTGGTTTGATAAGGTCGATTGACCGCTTATGTGATCATGGCTCTGTTAAAATATTCGTTTGATAATGATTGAATCCTATTGTTAATTGTTCCGTTTTGGTTCTTTTGGAATAAATATTGGATGTCATCGTTCTCATTGCTATTGCCTCGTTGAAAAAGATTGTTTATTTTGTGGTCACCTCTTCTTAGTATTCGGAGGGGTCCGTATATGAACTTACTGGGCATTGTTCGCTCACCCTTTCGTATTCTCTGTTTCTTTCAGGTAAGCACTAGATGGAGGGTGATTTGGGAATTTTCATCTTTTAAATTTTATGTTTTCTAGACATTGAATAATGGTGTAAGACTTTTGAGTTTAAATTGTAAATATGTCAGTTTAGATTGAATCCTAGCCCGTTTGGGTTGCAATAATGATCAGAGAATAATTTTGATATATTCAGGCTGAATTAATTATGTATTGTATTGGTAAGAGTAACAGACTCAAGGTTGGGACCCACAAATAGGGGACCGAGATTTGGGTCGTTACATTGGTACACCGCTCTCAAGCAATTTCTTCTCTCTTTCGGTTTTTGTCCCTCCATTGCGGATCCCTCACTCTTTACTTACAACAAAAATTCCCACCGTCTCCTCCTCCTTGTCTACGTTGATGATATAGTCGTCACAGGTCCTTCCACTTCTTTCTTGAATCGTTCATTCAATCCCTTTCGTCTCGCTTCTCTTTGAAAGACCTAGGTCCTCTTTCCTACTTTCTTGAAATTGAGATAACCCCTAACACTCATGGAATTCTTCTCTCCCAGTCCAAGTACATCACCGATATTCTCAACCGCCATGACATGCAACACTCCAAACCATCTCCCACACCCATGGCAACATATCCGCCCCTCTCGGCTCAACCCAAAACACCCATACACAATCCCACCGAATACTGAGCCATCATAGGGAGCCTTCAATATCTTTCCCTTACTCACCCCGACATCGCCTTTCCCGTGAACAAACTTGCTCAATTTTTTCACCACCCACAAGAATCTCATTGGTCAGCTCTTAAGAGACTCCTTCGTTATCTCCACGGTACACTTCATATGTGCATTCAAATTTACAAAAACTCCCCTCCTATTCTCCATGCTTATTGTGAAGCTTACTGCGCCGGCGACAAAGATGACTTTCTCTCCACCTCCGGATTCATTGTCTACCTTGGTCGCAACCCAATTGCTTGGTCCTCTAAAAAGCAACGAGCGGTTGCTCGCTACTCAATAGAAGCTGAATTCTGCTCCGTCGCTGCAACCACAGCTGAACTTCTTTGGGTCACAAATCTACTCTCTGAACTCGGCATTACCTCCTCCACCACACCGGTCATTTTCAGTGACAACTTAGGGGTGGCCAACTACTCCACCAACCCAATATTTCACTCACGTATGAAACACCTAGCCCTTGCTTTCCACTTTGTCCGTGAGCAAGTTCAGCTAGGCACTCTTCGGGTACAACACATCTCCGGTAATGATCAATTGGCAAACGCTCTTACAAAACCACTTTTACGAGCTCGGTTTGTTTCTCTCGTCTCCAAGATTGGACTCACCCAAGGACCGTCCATCTTGCGGGGGCGTGTTAAGGAATCAAATATTTCTCCATCACTCACGGATATCTCTCCATCATCTTAGCAATATTCCAGTTGGTTGCTTCTTAGATTATGTCTATCTCCATTCTTTATTCCCTTGATTATGTATATCATTATTTTATTGTGTATGTCTTTAGGAAATATTATGTAAATCTTTAGGAAATATTATCACTCCTTGTATATAAATATTGTAAACATTATGAATGAAAATTACTTTTTGCCAACTTCTTTACTCCCTTCCTCCTTGTGCCAACTTGTTTTTGGCATTATATTGCTTAAATGAATGGCCCATTTGACTCAATTATGCCTCAAAACTATCATCTGAAACTAATCTTCAAATCGAAGTATTTCCATCTTTTTCTTTTGGTGTTTTCTTAGATGAACAATGAATAAGCTATCACATTGAATCCATTTCTTACTAGTTAAATGTTGGAACAAAAAAAATCCATCAAACCATGAACCATCTCATAACTAGATTAAGAAGAGAAGAAGATGAAGACGGAAGCGTGTACCTGAAGAATCCATGATTGTTTTCTTGATCTTGTTCTTGAATAAATGAGAAAGTAGGGAGATAGTACTTCTAAATGATTGTGCCCACACTAGTTCTTTTTTGGCAAATGAAGAGTGATTTATGACTGAATTGTAATGAAATCTAAGTGTCTCAAATGGGCTGATGGATAGCCTATATATAGATTGAGAAGGGGCACTTCATTTAGGGACTACACCCTTTCACAAATTTGGTGGTGAGAAGTTACCATTATGCCCATCATTTAATGGTACTTTCACCTAATGGAATTCTACATATTTTGTCTATACTTTAACATTATTAAATGATTATTACATATGGAATTCAATAACACATATTTATTTAATCCATGTTCTAACAATCTCCCACTTGGATTAATATTAATATGTATCTTTTACTAAACGAATTCATTAATCATTTATAACATGAATGACAACCCTTATGTGCACGTTTATTGTCATCCAATACAATCCTGTCCATTAGTCTTATAAGTATAGGGACTAAAGGGCCAGTCGTTGTAATTGATTCGCAACTAAACCCACATTAATCACATATATATATCCAACTAAATGACATAGATTAAGTATAGATATGTAGCATGAAATATTAATGAATATATATGAAGAATGCATATATATATTCTCCAACTAGTCCTACTTAACTTAAATGAGATCAATATAAATAAAACCAACACAAGAAAATAGAAAACAACACAAACTCCCACTAATTTAAGCATTATCAAAAGTAATTACACCTGATGCTGCAGGAATTGTGCTTATCAATCTTCCTCCACGTGGCAGGACGAATCACCTGGCTCCTTGACCTGAAATCAGAATCGACGACTAGCTGGATGTGTCTCCGGCGAAGACGCTCGGGCGTGAGAGTAAGATCACAGTTGAATATTTCTCAAAATGTATTGAATGAATGAATTCCAATAGCAAAATGGCAGTTACCTTTACACCGTTGGTAGTGATGATGTATTTATAGGGGATGACCGTTGTATTTTTGGTGGTGCTACATGAGCTCCGAGATTTTAGGGACAGTTACAAGTAATGTGAACGTGTCCTATAACGGCTCCTGATTCGCAGGGAATCGGTTATGGAAAGGTTTGATTTCACGTACATTCGTCTGCTAGGTCGACGCTTGTGGATTAGGTCGAGGTCGCCATTTAAGGAATAGTCGACCTGACTGACGGGTAGAGCATGGTTCGTACCCGAATTGTAGTATGGATCATGAGGTCGGACTAAGTTAGGTCGGGACCTGGTAGGTCAGACATGGACTTAGTTGACAGATACTTGAGATGGGCTTTGGGGCCTTGCTCTGGTTGGGCTAGCTTCATTGAGAATGTGGGCGTCAAGGTTGCCTGTGGTTGGGCTTTATTCGTTTGGCCCAACTCGATACTTTTGGTATGTTCAGTGGCCCCCAACTTTCGAGTTGACTTTGTCGGCTTGGAAGTTAAGGAAATCTTTGATGAGAATTGCTTTACTCGCAGGTCGCCACTCATATGGGTACTTTAGTCGACCAAAATGACGTGGCATGATCCCGGACGTCGGCGATGAACGGTCAGAGATGAAGGAGCGCCGCTTTTCAGCAATGATTACTATTCTGACGCTTGGTAGTCTTACTCGAAAACCGCTTCAGCGTTTAATTTTGGAAAATTAATTTCGAATTTCTTTTCCCATTCCAAATTTGGGAAAATATAAATACCAAAAATCTCCCTTTGAAACGAATTCTTACCGTTTCCAAACTCTCCTCCTCCGGCGATAATTGCGGAATTGCGGCAGGATTAATTTCAAGCTTGCGTCTTTGTCTACGACTCTCCCTTCTGCAATCAATCGAGGTATTTATCTTGTACTCTTGCATTAGGACTTTGATTTCTGCTTTGTTTTGATTTCCGCCATGGCTAGGACCTTCAGTAGTGAACCAGGAGCTTGGTACGGGTACTGCACTGTTAACCGTAGGGTGTATAAGAATGTGAACGGTGAGTGGAGAGTGATGTCCTTGGATGAATGCGCCTCTATCTTGACTAGGTGGGAATTGAATTTCAGTGAGATAGGTTTGCCCATTGTAGGGGACGTTGAAAACCTAGTAGTCGATGATTCAAATATCGTCACTTTCCATCTGTTCCATGAGCTACTCGACCATATAACCTTGTTTTATGTTAGGGATGTCCACAAACCCTCTTTCCTTAGAAATAGAATAGGTTTTCCAGGGGAGTCTAGGTCGCCCTTAGGTAGGTCGACTGAATGTGATCATAGGACTGACTCCCCTGCTTCCTCTTTTGTTTGTACAGATATGACGACTCAAGGTGGAGTTGCAGCTTCAACTTCTTCAAGTCCTCGAATAGTGGATGCGTTTGGCTCCTCTGTTGTACCGGGGAAGAATGAGAGAGGATATATACCCAGTAGGCCTCTTCGAGGAAAGAAAAATATGGAGTCCCGATATGACATGGTTTATGATTTCTGTGGAGTAAGTAGAGCGGATTATAGGGTAACCATCCTTAGTAAGGCGGATTTTATGGCCAAGTTCCGTACTGCCTTCACTACCGATGCCACTAGGGTGGCCTTCTTTTATGGACGCTTTGAGGCGGGGTTGAGGTTGCCCTTAGATCCCTTTATCAACGAATTTCTGGAGTGCATGGATGCTCTTCCCCTCCAGCTTGGGGCCAACACTTGCAGGGTACTAGTGTGCTTTGCCATGGTATGTAGGTTTCTAGGCCATGAGCCTTGCATGAGAGTCTTCAAGGAATTTTTCGCTCCAAAGCTCGACAAGGCAGATTGGGGGATTAGTACTCCTTCCAAACCCAATTCTCCAAAGTTGTTTGCCAATCTTCCCAATAAGCATAGCAGCTGGAATTCCCATGTGGTAGTTGTAGAGAGTAGGCTGGGATGGGAGTTCCCCTTGCCAAATAACGAGTCTGACGTTATTGACGAGGAAAATTACTGGGAGCCTCCATGGCACCAAACCTTGTATAGGAAGCTGTGCGCATTGGTCAAGAAAGGGCCCATTAGCTGGGAGGTGCTAGGGACGACCAAGTACAACTATATCCAGGCTGGGATGATGCCTGGGGATGGAGTGGTAGAACCCCTTGTTCTGTGTTGAGAGGCCGAGGTATATCCAGACTGGGTTACTCATTCCTTGGGTAGGTTGAAGGAGAACTGTCAATTTTGTCAGAAGAACGAAAATTATTGCAAAGACCACGGAGAGCATATTGGTGGTAAGGATTTACTTGACCTGCATTCATTAGCTCGTCCATTGTTAACTTGCATAAGTAACTTATTATTGGCACATAGAGTTATTTTGAGCTTCATACACAACTCTTAGATCGTCCGTTGCCTGCTCGTATGTAGAACTTAGTTAGCTCGTACATAGAACTATTTCGAATTGCAACTCTGTACTTATCAAATTGCCTGCTCGTATGTAGAATTAATTAATTCGTACATAGAACTGCTTTGAATCGTATCAATTACCTCGCCAATTGTTTACTCGTAGAACTGTTTAGCTCGTACATAGAACTGCTTTGAATTGCCGAGCTAACACTTGATTACTTTGATGTCGTGTAGTTTTAACTCCCGAACAAGAAGCGAATATGGTGCGTATTGTTGGGGTTTCTGATAAGAAGAAAGCCAAGAGGGCTCATGGGGCTGCCAATGCTAAGGCGAGCAGAGAGAGAGAAGCTGCTACTAGGAACAATCTGCTCCCGAAGGATGTTGCTGGAATGATCCCAATGGAAGAGGTCGAGCTGGAAGACCCTTTGCAGAGTGGCACCCAATCCAGTGATGCTAATGAAGGGGGTGACGAGTCCTATAGGTCAGTTAGGGCAAGTCTGAGCTCCGACCCAAATCAAGATGCCAATGTGGAGACCTCTGGAGCTAGGATGGCGGGGGCTAGCCCTTTACAGGTTGTCAATGTTGATGATGATGACATGGAGGAAGATGAGGACGATTGTCCTCTGAGCTCGAAGAAGAGGACCCGATCTAAGAAGGGAAAGTCTGTGTCTTCGAGCCAATTGCCTCCACCAACTTCCTTTCCCCCCAATAAAGAGTCTCTGGATGAAAAGATGAGGAGGTTGAGTGACGTTCCTCCGCTAGCAGGGTTCAACAGCTTGAGCCGCCGTTATCCCGACATGAGCCTGGGCCAAGTTATTGTTAGGAGGGCAATAGATGTCGACCTCTTAGCTCATTTCGCTGATAAGGGGATCACCCCCGAGGAATTTTCAGCTCGTTCTGGGATGGCTCATTGTGAGGTAATTTTTCACTTTCTCTTTCATTCTAGTCGCTTATTCCTTTACTCGATCCACTTAAATTGCGAGCTAACACTTCTTCGGTTTCTTTGAAATGTAGAAGCTTACCATGGTCGAGCAGGTGAAAAGCTCTTAGAGAGCTTCCATTGAGAGGGAGAGGCAAGCCCTTCAAGATTATTCCAAAAAGGCTAAAGAGCTTGCGGATATGAAGGAGAAGTATAACGATCTGGACAACTCGTACGAAGCCAATGAGATGGTGAAGACAAAGGCCCTGTCCGACCTTGAAGCTGCAGAATCCAAACTTAAGGAGATGGAGGCGGAGAAGGATGCTGAGAAGAAAGAGTTGGGAAAAACTCAGACCGAGCTGGCCACAGTTTCGAAGCTTCTGAAGGAGAAAGACACTTTCTTAATCGAGCTGCAGGAAGAGCGCCGACTTGAACGGGGAAAATGGCAAGAAGACCTTCAGGTCGCTGTTACCACTGCTGCTAAGGATGCTGCTGAAGCTGCCATTGATAAATTCAAGAAGAGCGATGAATATTATAATACCATTGTAACCAAAGCTCAAGACTTTCTGGAGGTTGGTAAGAGACACATGGCTCGCCGAGCACTGGTGGATCCAACTGCTACAGTTACCATCGAGCAATTAGCTCGTTGGTTTTCTGAGTCCCAGTACGACATGATAGCTCTTCGGGGCCACTCGCTCGTTCCCTATCTTGAGAACGACTTGGCTTTTATTGCCCAGGAAGATGAAGAGGATAGCTGTGAGAAGTGGGAAGCTCCCCCCGTTGTCGATAGGAATTTTGATGTGGTTCTGCAAGAGCTTGAGGATGCCGCCACTATGGAAGAAGAAAATGAGCAGGTTTACTCAGAGTCGGGTAAACCCATAGGCCCCCAGCAACAAGGAGATGGGGAGGGTCGAGCTGCTACTGACGACCAAACTGATGTCGGCCAAGACTCTTGAATTGTTTAGTTGAATTGTAATGAACAAGTCCCAAACAACATTTTTGTTTTTTGCTTTAACATTATCCGAATGCCTTGGCCCAGTTTTTTGGGAGGCAAAATATTTTTGTAAGTTAATTTTGTCTAAGTCTTAGCCCGTTTTGGGAGACTTACCTCTATCATAGCTGACTTTATTTATTGCATGTTGTATGCTTTTGATGTAAGTGTCGAGCTAGATGTAGTAGGGCAAATGAATCAACTTAAGCCTAGGGTCGACTTAATCTTTGATGATTTAGTCGACCTCAGAGTTGTACAGCTTTTTTGCGAACGAGATTGACTAAGAGTCGAACCTGCTCGTACTAATGAAACTGACCAAGGGTCGAGTTAATTAGAACGAAGTCGATTAGGAATCGGACTTGTTAAATAAGCAAAGCTGATTAAGAATCGAGCTAATTGGAACAGACTGACTAAGAGTCGAGTTTGTTAGGACGAAGTCGACTTAAGAGTCTAACTTGTTTAAATGAACGAAGCTGATTAAGAATCGAGCTTGTTAGAACAGACTGACTAAGAGTCGAGTTTGTTAGAACGAAGTCGACTAAGAGTCGGACTTGTTAGATCAACAAAGCTGATTGAGAATCGAGCTTGTTAAAACGAAGCTGACTAAGAGTTGAGCTTGTTGGGGTTAATGTAACACTATGTTTGATCGAATAAACAGCGCTTTTTATTGAAGTAGGGAACAAGCTTACATCAATTTGAAACTAGAACTAGAACAAACTTCAAGTGTTGCGAACTGAACTAACTTTTTGAGCTCCAATTTAGGAAACCGAACTAGAAGTAGTACTTGATCAAGTGAGTAGCATGCCAAGGATGTTTCAATTCGTCTCCTCCGGGATGAGCTATCATGTAGGTTCCTTCCTTGACGACTCGAGTGACTATGTAAGGACCTTCCCAGTTGGGAGACAGTTTATTTTGTTGAGTTCTTCTTCCCGTTGCTTCAATCTTTCTCAACACATGGTCTCCTACTTGGAATGATCGTGCCTTGACCTTCTTGTCGTGATAACTTTTAGTTCGCTGCTTGTAGTTGACCATTCGAAGGTAAGCTGTATCTCGCTTCTCGTCGACTAGATCTAAGTCGATCAATCTGTTGATGTCATTCTGCTCCTGATTGAAGAAAGTCACTCTAGCAGTAGGGAAATGCGAGCTCACAGGTGTCATGGCCTCTGATCCATATGTGAGAGCAAAAGGGGTTTCCCCCGTAGGCCCCCGAGTGGTTGTACGAACTGCCCAAAGAGCAAGGGGGAGTTCGTCCAACCAATTGTTTCGTCGACCTACGAGACCTGTCTTGAGCGAAGATAGAACAAGTTTATTTGCTGCCTCAGCTTGCCCATTTCCTTGAGGATAGGCAACAGAAGATTGCCAATGCTTGATTCCTACCCGATTCATCTCTGCTTCGAAGGCTCTGGAGAACTGCAGTCCGTTGTCAGACACTATGGCTCGAGGAAAACCAAATCGACACCAAATGAAATCGTGAATGAAGTTGATAGCATTCTCCTTTGTGATGCGAGCTAATGGTTTGGCCTGAACCCACTTTGTGAAATAATCGATAGCGACGATCACATACTTGCAATTTCCCCGGGCGGGAGGGAAGGGTCCAATCAAGTCGACACCCCACATGTCAAATGGCCAAGCTGCAATTACTGGGGTCTGCTCGGTTGTAGGCATATGGGGTAAGTTGGCAAATCTTTGGCATTGATCACATTGTTGAACAAAGTTATGAGTATCAGCTCTCATGTGTGGCCAGTAGTACCCCAAAGTGATTAACTTGTCGGCGAGGGTCCTGGCCCCCGGGTGTCCGCCACAAATCCCACTGTGTACTTCATGTATCAATAGGGCGACCTCTTGAGGGTGGATGCATTTTAGCAACGGTCGGGTGTAGGATCTTCTGAACAGATCGCCTCCTTGAATGACATACCTTGGAGCTTTCTTTTTGATAGCTCGAGCCTTCTTCTCGTCATCTGGAAGCTCGCCACTTTCTATGTACGCCTTCATTTCCTCGATCCAACACTTCTCATAAGCCCAATTTCTTGAGGCGTCCTCTACGCATTGAATTTTTACTCTCTCATAAGCTGAATTTTCAAGAAAAGAGATGGGCTCATCATGTAGATCATCTGAGGTAGCTAGTTTCGAGAGGAGGTCGGCTAGCTCGTTGTCCTCCCTTCCAATCCTCTGAATCTCCCAGAATTCCAAATCCTTTATCAACTCCTTCACCAGGTCGCAGTATTTAATCAACGTGGAGCTAAGTACCTCGTACTCGCCTCTGACCTGGTTAACTATCAGTTGTGAATCACAATAAGCCATGATCTTAGTTGCTCCAAAACACTTGGTGTACTCTATGGCTGCTATCAAGGCTTCATATTCAGCCTGGTTGTTGGAAGCATCAAACTTGAACCTTAGTGATTCCTCGTACACTGTCCCAGATTCTGGTTCAATTAGCACTATCCCAGCTCCACTGCTATTCTTGGTCGCTGATCCGTCTGAATAGACCTTCCAACAATCGTCGGGTAGACTGATGGCGACCTGGGACTCTGGTTCCTTCCCTTTAGCCTTTTCCTTCGGAGCTCGCTGCTCGTTGTCTTCTTTGGTGAACGTAAGCTCGACCAAGAAGTCTGCTAGAGCTTGAGCCTTCAGTGCCTTTCGAGGTCGATACTCGATATCAAATTCAGTAAGGGCAATTGACCAATTGAGCAGTCAACCTGAACTCTCCGGCTTGTTCAATATCTTTCTTAAAGGCGCATTAGTAAGAACCACAATTGGGTGAGCCAAGAAATAAGCTCGCAGCTTCCTTGAAGCCACGACTAGAGCATAAGAGACCTTCTCAGCATTGTAATACCTGCTCTCCACATCTGATAAGGCTTTGCTGATGTAGTATACTGGCTTTTGAAGCCCTTCATCTTCTCTAATCAAAACCGCTGCCACTGATTTATCTCCCACGGATAAATACACAAATAAATTTTCACCAGTGGTCGGGCTACTCAGGAGAGGTGGAGTAGCGAGGTAATCCTTCAGCTGTTGGAACGATGAATGACATTCGGTCGTCCATTCAAAGCTTTTCGTCCCCCTTAATGCTTTGAAGAAGGGGAGAGACCTCTCTGCTGACTTTGATATGAAACGACCAAGAGCTGCTACCCTTCCGTTAAGTCGCTGCATCTCTTTGACACTGGTGGGCGCCTTCATGTCGACTAAAGCCTTGATTTTCTCTGGATTAGCCTCTATACCCCGTTGAGATACCATGAACCCAAGGAACTTTCCAAACAGCCTACACCACATACACACTTGCTAGGGTTGAGCTTCATGTCGTTTGCTCTTAAATTGGCGAACGTTTCCTTTAGGTCGACCACGTGACGTCCTGTCTTTGTTTTGATGACCATATCGTCGACGTAGGCCTCCATGTTTCGACCAATTTGAGAAGCAAAGACTTTGTTCACCATCCTCTGATAAGTCGCCCATGCATTCTTCAATCCAAACGGCATCATGTTGTAGCAGTAGATGCCTCCAGCCTCTTGAAATGCCATCTTGACTATGTCATCCTCATGCATCTTAATCTGGTGGTAGCCTGAGTAAGCGTCGAGGAAACTGAGGGTGGAGTGACCAGCAATGGAGTCAACTAGCTTGTCGATCCTAGGAAGGGGATAGCTGTCTTTTGGGCAAGCAAGATTGAGAGTGGTGAAGTCGACGCACATCCGCCATTTGCCATTTGATTTTTTCACCATGACCACGTTGGCCAACCACGTTGTATGAGTGGCCTCTTTGATTATCCCTGCACTTAAAAGTTTTTGTACCTCAGTTTTAATAGCCTCTTCCTTGTCACGAGCAAAACTTCTCAAATTTTGGGGTCTAGGCTTTATGGTCGGGTTAACTTCAAGTCTGTGAACGGCGACCTCTTCCTTGATTCCCCTCATGTCCTCTACTCTCCATGCGAAGACATCATTGCTCTCTTTAAGTAGCTCGATTATTTCCAGCCTTTCTTCAGCTGACAACTGTTTCCCAATTTGAATTTTTTGGTCGGGGTAGGAAGGGTTGGTGACCACTGACTCTAGCTCGTCCACAGCTTCCAGTTCTGGACCATCCCTGAATTGTAAGGTTTCGATGATGATCTCCTTACTTTTGCCTTTCCTCGGCCCCTGTGTGTGGAGCCTCCTCTGCTATCATATCATCCAGCTTATCTGCAACCTCGCTGGTGGTGGTGGTGGCCCCCGAGTTATTGTCGAGCTGGAGGCATAGGTTGCCTATGAGGACTTGGTCGACCATAACTACATCTGGATCGACCTCTGTGGTGTTAGAGTGACGTGTCGACTCAAGCATGACCTCGTCATTTGAGCGATAGGTCGACTCTTCCACATTGGTGATTGTAGACAGCCGAGTAGTTTTGGTGACTGATTGAGATAGCTTTAAATAACCATCTGCCGTCTCGATCTCAAGCTCTCTCTTCTTTCTTTCCCGAAGAACATGGTCCAGGTAAGCTCGAGCTGTGCCTTGTACGCAGCCTACTCCAGCAGGTGTGGGGAACTTGACTCGCTGATGAGGTATCGACGCCACCATTCCAAGGGCGACCTGACCAGGGATACCAAGTATAGCGGCATAGTCACTGTTTACATCAATCACAATAAATTGTACCTTCGATACGACCCTGAGGGGGTGTTGGCCTAGGTCGACGTCGAGCTCAATTTGACCTTTTGTATTAACCCGATGATTGGTGAAGCCCTCCAACCTGCCGTCATATCTTTCCAACTGTTCGTCATTAAGGCCCATCTCCTTGAAAGTCTTGTAGAACAAAATATCTTTGCAGGCCCCCGTGTCGACTAAGAGTCTGCTCGTCGTACATCCGTCTATGAGACCTGGGATGACGAGAACTTGCTCCCTAGCCGCCATGTTAGTTGCCAACTCATGGGGGTAGAAGCTGATCGTTTCATCTCTAACATTTCTCCTTGGAGGTACGTGTGGGGCTTTACTGAGTTGAAAGATCTTGTGCTTGATAGCAGTGTTACTTGCTTGCTCTGTGATGACCCCCAAGTTCAGTCTGGGTTGCCTCGGTCCTTGTTGTCCACCTGCTGGCTGCTCGCCTCCACCAGCTTGAGGTCTTTTCACATATGCGTCGAGTCTCCCCTGCTCGACCATTCTTTGGATGATACGCTTCAAACCCAAGCAATCCTCTGTGAGATGACCCGTGTCCTTGTGGTAATCACAATATTTGCTGTTGTCCCTTCTGAACTTGTTGCCTGGGTTCATTGGGGCAGGTGGTGCCAACTCGACGGCATTCATGATTTCTGTTCGACTCACTGTAAGGGGAGTGAAAACCTCAGGCACCTTCTCTGTAGCCCTAGTCCTGTTCTTTCCATTCTTATTATTTCCTCCATTCTTGTTGGGGTCCTTCTTATCATCAGCGCCCTCAGTCTTGGGACTCTTTCCATTCTTCTTCTCTTTCCTTTCCTCAGCAAGAGCGACATTATACACCTTCTCAAACAACTCCTGTCGAGTTGTTACTGTACGAACTGTGAGTTCATAATCCATGTCTGCCGAGGAAATACCGTTTCGGAAGCAATTGATGACTTCCCTATCAGTGAGGTCCTCCTCTATCTTATCCACCATTTCCTTGAACTTGGTGAAGTAGCTCATCGAGCTTTCATTTTTGGCCTGTACCAAGTTGTTCAGATCAGTGACAGTCACCTTCCGAGCTCCGGCAGTCGAGAAGCGATCTAAGAATTTTGTCCTGAAGCATGTCCAAGTGGTGATGCTACCAGCGGCTAAACCATTGAACCAAGTTAAGGCTGCCCCAGTGAGTGTGCTTAGGAGAGCTTTGCACATATTGTCATCCTCATTGGCGACAAAACACATCGTGGCTTCCAGATGTGCTATATGACTCTTTGCATTGGTCCACCCCGAATACTTCTCCAGAAGAGGCAACCTGAAAGTAGGAGGAGGTCGACTATCCCTGATTTCTTTGGATAGAGGTCGAAGAGCATAGTCAATTCGTTCGACCTTTCCAATCTCCTTTTTCTTCTCCTCCTCCCATTGTTCGAATTTCTTTTTCATCAACAACCACTCTCTAGCGTCGGGTCTTTCATCTCCTGGAGGGGGAACAGCATTTGACTTCTGACCTTCACTTCTGGGGGGAGTTACCTGCCTACTCCTCCTGTCTCTGTGAGAATGAGCCCTCTCTGATCGAACTGGAGATCTATGCCTGTCATTTCTTTGTGGCGACCTGCGCCTATCAGCACCGGATGGCGACCTGCGCCTATTATCCCCGAGTGGCGACCTGCGCCTCTCCTCTCTTATAGGCGACCTGCGCCCGTTCCTCGTCTCTATGAGACCCCGATCTCTCGTGTCCGTGCTGGGAAATGCGTCATTTACGTTGGCGGTTAATTGCGTCCTCAAATCAGACTGAGCCTCCTGCTCCCTATTTCAGGTGAGGCTAGCCCTGAGGTCGTGACTTGGCACATGAACGATAGTGGGGGCTCGCTGAACTATCCTGTCCTCGCCATTTTTCCCCACACCTTCATTTGGCCTAGCACTCTGGCTGCTGCATTGGAGACTTGGGAGGGAGCAATCCTTTCTGAACGAATATCGGCCTGCTCTGCTTCCTCCATAGCTATCAAATCAGCAAGAATCTGAGCTCGCTCCAGCATCATTTCCTTCTTGCTCATGGGATTAGTTGAGGGACCTGCCCTGTTTCCCATGTTCACATGTCCAGTTGGACGCTTAGGAGGAGGTGGTAGAACGCGTGGCTTTACCATCAACAACACTGGTAGAACGCGTGGCTCTACCATGAGGCCGATTTGGTGGGGGAGGAGGCAAGTTCAGGTTTTCGGCGTTTGCGTTCGTGTTGTTGTTGTTTTCTTCTTCGTGCCCAAGTGAAGCCTCAGATACATGTCCGTCTGAAGTCACCATTGTTGTAGGTTGATGGAGTTTTCGAGGTCAAGCTAAAGCACGATTCCCGGCAATGGAACCAAACTGATGCTGCAGGAATTGTGCTTATCAATCTTCCTCCACGTGGCAGGACGAATCACCTGGCTCCTTGACCTGAAATCAGAACCCACGACTAGCCGGATGTGTCTCCGGCGAAGACGCTCGGGCGTGAGAGTAAGATCACAGTTGAATATTGCTCAAAATGTATTGAATGAATGAATTCCAATAGCAAAATGGCAGTTACCTTTACACCGTTGGTAGTGATGATGTATTTATAGGGGATGACCGTTGTATTTTTGGTGGTGCTACATAAGCTCCAAGATTTTAGGGACAGTTACAAGTAATGTGAACGTGTCCTATAACGGCTCCTGATTCGCAGGGAATCGGTTATGGAAAGGTTTGATTTCACGTACATTCGTCTGCTAGGTCGACGCTTGTGGATTAGGTCGAGGTCGCCATTTAAGGAATAGTCGACCTGACTGACGGGTAGAGCATGTTTCGTACCCGAATTGTAGTATGGATCATGAGGTCGGACTAAGTTAGGTCGGGACCTGGTAGGTCGGACATGGACTTAGTCGACAGATACTTGAGATGGGCTTTGGGGCCTTGCTCTGGTTGGGCTAGCTTCATTGAGAATGTGGGCGTCAAGGTTGCCTGTGGTTGGGCTTTATTCGTTTGGGCCAACTCGACACTTTTGGTATGTTCAACACCCATATGAGCAACATGCTCGTGAAATACCAAAGGAGATAACGCCTTAGTAAATGGATCCGCAAGTATAGAGTTTGTACCAATAAGTTCTATTTCTATTTGTTCATTTTGTACTCTCTCTCTCTTACAAAAAGAAACTTAATATCTATATGCTTAGATTTAGATGAACTCTTGTTGTTATTGGAGTACAATACCGCAGCCCGATTGTCGCAATAGAACTTAAGCGGTCTTTCAACACCTTTGACAATTCACAGTTCTTCAATGAATTTTCGCAGCCATATAGCTTGATTGGATGCCTCGTAGAAAGCAACAAATTCGGCTTACATGGTGGAAGTATTTACTAATGTTTGCTTGGCACTTCTCCAAGAAATTGCTCCACCGGCCAAAGTGAAGACATAACCCGATGTCGATTTCCGACTATCTTGACATCCTGCAAAGTGGGAATCAGAATAACCAACGATCTCAAGGTGATCCGACTTTATGTATGTAAGAATGTAGTTCTTTGTGTTTTGTAAGTATCTCATTACCCTTTTGGCTGCAACCCAATATTTTTTTTCCCGGATTGCTTTGGTATCGACCAAGCATGCCAACAATAAAATCAAGATTCGGACAAGTACAGACTTGTGCATACATTAAGCTTCCTACTGCCGATGCATATGGGATTTCTTCCATAAACTTGGATTAAATATTATTCTTAGGATATTGCTTTAGACTGAATTTATCTCCCTTAGAGACAGGGGTGTCATGTGATTTACAATTTTGCATGCTAAACCTTTGTAATACCTTTTCTATATAGCTCTTTTGTGATAATCCTAAAATACCTCGTGAACGATCACGATGTATTTGGATTCCTAATACAAAATAAGCTTCAGCAAGATCTTTCATCTCAAATTTGTTTGAGAGAAATTTCTTAGTTTTCTTAAGATGGTCCTTATCATTACTAGCAAGTAAAATGTCATCCACATATAAGACCAAAAATATAAATCTACTCTCACTGAACTTATGGTACACACAATCTTCACCAAGATTCATTTCAAAACCAAATGAAAGAATAACTTGGTTAAACTTTAAGTACCATTGACGAGATGCTTGCTTAAGCCCATAAATGGATTTCTTAAGTTTATAAACTAGTTGACTAGTTTGATCCGAATCAGTCACCATATCTGGTTTCTTCATATAGATAGTTTCCTCAATGTCGCCATTGAGAAAAGCTGTCTTTACGTCCATTTGATGAAGCTCAAGATCAAAATATGCTACTAATGCCATAATGATCCTAAAGGTATTTTTAGAGGATACCGGTGAAAATGTTTCTTTGTAATCAATGCCTTCTTTTTGAGTAAATTCTTTAGCGACAAGACGAGCCTTATGTCTTTCCACATTACCTTGTAAATCCCTTTTGGTCTTAAAGACCCATTTACACCCAATGGGTTTCACATTCTTAGGTAATGGGACAAGATCCCAAACGTCATTATCCTTCATGGATTTTAACTCTTCATTTATGACATTAATCCACTTATGAGAATTTAGACCACTAATGGCTTCATGGAAGGTGATAGGTTCATCTCCCACTAAACCTAACGGTTCCTCATTCTCGGCAAGATAAATATCATAATAATCCGGAATTGCACTCCTTCTTGCTCTTTTAGATCTTCTTAAGGGCACCGGTTCTTCTTGATGTTGAGGGTGTTGAATTTCCTCATCAACATTTTCATGTTGTCAATTAATAGGAGAATTAACGTCATTTTGAATATTATGTTCTTGTCGAATTTCAGGCACAAGTGCTTGATCTTCGATAGGAAATATAGGAAGAGGTATAGAAACAAATTCCTCTTCTAACTCTTCAAATTCAAAATTACTATTTTCCCCTCTAAATTCAACGTCCTCAAAGAACCTAGCATTTTTTTGTCTCAAAAAAGGTTCTAGTTTTTGGGTCATAGAATTTATATCCCCTAGATCTTTGAGAATATCCTACAAAATAACTACTAACGGTCTTAGAGTTCAACTTTCCTTCGTTAGGTTTATAAGGCCTAGCTTCGGCTGGACAACCCCAAACATGAAGATGATTTAGGGACGGTTTCTTGCCAGTCCATAATTCATAAGGGGTTTGTCAGTAGCTTTTGAAGGAGCTCGATTAAGTAGGTAGGTTGCGGTTTTCAAAGCATCGCCCCATAATGAGTGAGGTAAAGAAGTACAAGAAACCATACTTCTTACCATATCCTTAAGGGTTCTATTACGTCTCTCGGCTACACCATTCATGCTAGGTGTCCCCGGCATGGTATAGTAAGGGACAATCCCAAACTCTTCCAAAAAGCGAGCAAAAGGACCTGGATGTTGTTCTCCCGAACGGTCATTCCGACCGTAGTATTCACCATCACGATCGAATCTAACGTTCTTAATAGTCTTTTCAAGCTAATTTTCAACTTCGGCTTTAAAAGACTTGAAAACCTCCAATGATTGAGACTTTTCATGAAGCAAATAAATGTATCCATAATGAGAGAAGTCATCTATGAACGTAATGAAATATGTTTGTCCATTCCATGAAGGGGTAGAGAACGGACCACATATATCCGTATGAATCAGTTCTAAGACTTTTGTAGCTCTTAAGGATTCTTTACTTTTGTTGCTGTTTGTAAATTTTGCCTTAAGGCATTCAATACAAAAGTTATTTTCCAGAGTATCAAGCTTTTGCAATATTCCCTCGGACACAAGCTTGTCAATTCTCCTTTTAGAGATATGATCCAAATGCCTATGCCACAAGTGAAATTACCCGGGGATTCGGCTCGCGCGCGGATTTTGGCCCCCCAGCATCTCGCACTCGTCGCGTTCGGGAAGTCGCCCGGATCCGAGAGGCAGCGCGTTCGCGCCCCGGAATCTGGCTATTCCGTTTGCGTTTTGCGTGGTTGGAGGTGTCTCGCTGTGTTTTGCTTGTAGAGTCGCCACGCCGTTTTTATTAAGCCTTAAACATTGAAAAAGGGCATCAGTTTAAAAATAAACTGTTTTTGTTGTGTGATGAGATTTTTGAGTTCGGAGGTCAGATGACTCCTCGGGAAGAGAATATTAGAATCTTAGAGCTCACCCGAGTCGCCTCGTAAAAATGAGTCTTTCGGTACCCCTAATATTCTTTAACTGTTGTGTGTGTGTGTGTATGTGCTTTTAAAAATGCATGTTGTATCGGATGTCTACATTGTACACTGCTTTATTGAAATGTATTGAAATAGTAATGGAAGGAAGCCTTACCAATGTTGGTTCGTGTCTGTCTTCCGCTGGGGAATAGTGTTTGAGGATGGAATAGTGTTCCGGGACGGATCGGGATTGCTTCGGGATGTGCCGGTTGTCTGCGGACAGAGTTTCGGCGTGCGTTGGGATCGCAGGTGTAACGACCCTAACCCTAGGCACTATTTTTAGTATCATATTATATGCTTTTAATATTAATACTAACTTTATGTGTTTATTTTACGTCTTTAATTTCTTATGTTAAGATGAGATGATTGGGAAATAAATTTAAAACATTAGGATTGCAAGGAAAATTAAATAAAGCATCTTGGGGGGGAAATATAAAAATAGAAAATAGATAAAGTATGAAATGAGGTTAAAGTGTGTGGGGCAAAGAAATTGGAGTAAGGGGTTTAGTTTCACTACTTTAGAACTTGGAGGACCTAATTGCTTATTTTTGAAAGACTTCTTTAAATGAAGTCATGGGGGGCCATGACTCTTTCCCTCATTTCTTTCCCTATTTTAAAACCCTCCCATACCTCCTCACTTTTCCCTCATCATTTTCTTCTTCCTTCTTCTCAAGTTTCTCCATGGAAGCTTCTTCCTAAAATATTCCCTTCTAATTTCCTAGAGAATTCAATTCTTCTCCATTTGGCAATCCAATTGTACTTCCGTGTTCGGGGTGAAGAGAGGAGCACATCAAGCTAAGAAAATTCTCATTCCATCCCATATTTGCTAGGTGAGTTATTATAACTTTCCTTCAAATAAATGTTCATGTTATAATTGATGTTAATATTGTTGTTATAAATGTTGTTTGAGTGGTTAGGACACTTTCTTGGAGTAGAGAGATGATTAATGACCTAAATATAAGAATGATGTTCATGGAGGTTTTTAAAGAAGAAAGAAGTATGGTTTAAATGGGAATAGAAAGGTTAAAGGTGAAGTGGGTAGTTTAATAAATAAAACAACCAAGAATTAAATAGATTAAAGCTATCTTATGTGATTAGGAATGTTTAAGTATGATATTGGTGAAGTTAGGAAACCTTCTTGTGTTCACAATTTAGAGAAAGCTTGGGGTGGAGTTTGGGTTTTCTTGAATAGAGACTTAGAGCTGATGATTGGTACCTGATTCTGGCCGTGGCACGAGTCGTGCCCCTAGGCACGAGTCGTGCCCATGGCTAACTCGTGGATACTACTCGTGGAATTGGAGTCAAATCGTTCTGATCAACTTAAGGCTGAAATGGCACGAGTCGTGCCCTGTGGAAGTAACGAGTCGTGCTTGCCAAGGGACGCATGAATCTGAGAAAGGCCAAAAGGGCACGAGTCGTGCCCTGGGGCACGAGTCGTGCCCTGGCCTGGTGACATTGAACCAACTTTAGAGCTGTTTAAACCTATTCAAACTAGAACCAAAATGAAATATCTTTAACCTAGATTAAAGTAGAATACTTTGGCTACACAATGACATCTTAAGTGATCAAAATGGAATTGGGGAAGTACCTTAAATATTGCTTGAAAAACGCTTGGCAGCCTAGTTTGGCAACTTGACAAATGTGATTCCAACTTGGTAGATTTAACTTGGACCTTTATAGAGGCCATGTATTGTTGTATAATGACTATGAAGGGTGGATTGATGATACCTCATTGCCTTACTTGAGTTCATATTCATTGATTATACTATGCATAGTGTGTTAAATAAATGTTGCACTATGATATTGGTTGAACATGAGTATATTTTACCATGTGGCTATATTGCTTATTCCCTTTGTGGATTATATTTTAAGTAACTATTATGTGCTTGATATTGTGTTAATCAGCTGATGTTGGGGGTGTAACATAATACGATCAATTATGAAAGTGTGACCTAATGTGATCGGATTATGTTATATCTGTGACCGTCCCCTCCAGTGGCCACAGGTCGGGGTTATAGCATCTGTATTGAGCCAAAAGCCTTACAGAGTTGCTACTATCTTATATGGTTCCCTGAGAAGTGGGTCTTATAAGATGTGAGTATTGCTTAAGCAGCTCACCTAAGATTGAGTTTTATTTCCCAATGTTGTACGACTATTGTTCAGACGGGAAAAGGTAAACCGAGGTAATGTAAAGTGTTTACAGCTTTTCCAATGTGTTATATGCAACTTGTTATGTGTTGCGTTTTATTTGGCATATTGCTGCATTCATAATAGCTTGCTGAGAATTATTCTCACCCCTCTCCCTTTAATGTTTTTAGATCCCGAGACAGGCGGACCGGCCAAGTAAGGGCGGAGAGGAGTTTGGAAGTGATTTTGGGGATTGTCGGGGTATGTATAGGTTGGCGTAGAAAGTGCATTTTGGTATAATTCCTTTATGGAGTTTGTATTTATAAACTTTAATTTCTACGTTATAATCACAATCTTTTGTAACTAAAACAGATGAATACTTTCAAAGTTGGTCAACTCTTCCTCCAATGTGGAGAGGAGTGGAGTTATTTTGAAATGGTTATGTTAATTGTAATTATGTTTGAAAGTTAAATCAAAGTTTTAAAAGTTTAGGAAGTTTTGGGTTAGTTTGGGGACGCTCCAGCTCGGGACACGTGTAGGTTCCGGGTTGGGGTCCTCATAGCAGGGATCACTTGTGTAGAGGTTTGGCTTGCGTTGAGATAGTAATGGTCACTCGGGCAGAGGTTCGGCGTGCGTTGGATTCGTCGATTGGATTCGAGCAGAGTTTCGGCGTGCGTTCGAGTTGCCGGATTGACTCGGAAAGAGTCGGGACGCCTCGGGAAAGACTAGGCAAGGCCTCAGAGTACCACGAGGGGCCTCAGAGTACCTCGAGAGTGCCTCGGGGCAGCGCGGGAGCATTTTGGAAGCGCTCGGAGAGGCTTCGGAGCACCACAAGGGGGCTCGGAAGGCCTCAGAATGATCCGAAAGGGGCCGGAAGTGCCTCGAGAGGACTTAGAGGGGTGCCAGAAGGCTGGGGGAAGAGGAAAGAAGAGGGAGGTGTGTGAAATGAGGGAGGGGGAGCCCTCTATTTATAGTCTCAGATTTTGTGCAATAAGGTCCGTACGGACCATGCAGGTAATCCAAGTTTTTGGTTTTTCTCGATTAGAGGGATTAAGTGGACTTTAAGAAGATTTAGCCATGATGATGTCTGGTTGCAAAGAGGTTCGTACGGACCAACCATGCATGCAATAAGGTCCGTACGGACCATTCATGTAGGCAAGTAATTATTACCTCCGGGATTTGAGGGAATAACTTGGACTTTAAGGGGATTCAGTAATCATTGAAGCAAAGAGGTCCGTACGGACCACTTATGCTTTTCCAATTTATGAAAAATTCCTAAAAGGTCCTTTTGTGCTTCTTTGTCCCAGAAAGGTCCCTCCCTTGGTTTGGTTGGGGGTTTTTGAGGGTTTTGAGTGTCACGGGTCTTCGAGACTGCGTTTGTGAGTCCGCGGTGTTCCCGTGTGCTCGGAAGAGGGTGATCCAGATTGGGGTACTTACAGAAGCCCCTCGACGACGTCACTTACGGAGAAAGTGGGGTCTTCGATAAGATAAGGGTCCTAATCTGGATCGCGTGCTGGGAGAGGAAGTGACCGTGTAGGTCGGTGTGTGAGGACATGGCGGTGTCCTATTGTGTGACCGTTTAGGTCAGTTGGCTGGACCCTGTGATAGGATTCCTACGTATCCCTAGCGGGAATCAAGCCTGATCGTAGTTCGTGTGTGGGGTGAGTGTTGTTGTGCACGAGGACGTGAGATGTCCTTTTGACTAAAACTCCGTGTGAGGATGTGATGGTATCCTGTGAGTGATCGCATGGGTCGGCTGTGAGAGACGTGGTGGCGTCCTGGGTGACCGCATAGGTTGATGGTAAGGACGTGGTGGTGTGCCGGGGTGACCGTATAGGTCGATGACTGGACCCTGTGATAGGATTCCTACGTATCCCTAGCGGGAATCAAGCCTGATCGTAGTTCAGAGGCCGTGAAATTGTGAGAGTATGAGGGCATGGTGGTGCCCTGGGGTGTCGCGTGACCGCCGAGGTCGACTGTGAGGACGTGGTGGCGCCCTTGGGTGACCGCATAGGTCGGTGGTAAGGACGTGGTGGCGTCCTGGGGTGACCGCATAGGTCAGTGGTAAGGACGTGGTGGCGTCCTAGGTGTGCAATCTTAGTAGAAGATTGGTAATCTTACGAGAAGATGGGTAATCTTACGAGAAGATGGTTTGTGACCGCTGAGGTCGACTGTGAGGACGTGGTGGTGCCCTGAGATGGAAATTTTACGATTTTCCGAATCGGGTAGTTTAAAGCCTTCCGGGATGGAGGTAATAATTTGGGAGGTTTATGCGGTCCTCCGGACCGAGTGGTTTAAAGCCTTCTGGGCTGGAGGTATGAGGACTTGATTTGTCTTCTGTCTGCAGTCGTGTCATGTATGAGGACTTGATTCGTCTTCTGACTGTGGTTGTGTCATGTATGAGGACTTGATTCGTCTTCTGACTGTGGTTATGTCATGTATGAGGACTTGATTCGTCTTCTGACTCTGGTTGTGTCATGTATTAGGACTTGATTCGTCTTCTGACTGCGGTTTGCGGAGGCGTGGCTGCCTTGTGCCTTGATTGTGTGAGGTGTGAATGCCTTGCGTTTTATCCGCTGGGGGAAAGGTTGGACTTATGCTGACTGCCGATGTTCATCTGCTGGGGATATGCGGCCTTGTAGGTGCTTTATCTGCTGAGAAGGTGACTTCGGGCTTGCTTTGATGGCCGGTGGTTGATTCACCGTCTGGCAGTTTGGAGGCGTTTTGTGCCTTGAGAATTTGTGCTTGGAGGTGCTGGCTCCTTTTCGCGCTTGTTTCACCGTTTAGTGGGCGAGGTCCGGGCTTACGATGACGGCCGGTGGTTGAGTTGCCGTTTAGTGGGCGAAATCCGGACTTATGATGACGGCCGGTGTTGGTTTTGTTGGGTTAAGGACCAAACTGCATTGAATCTGCTGAAATAGGCCTTTGGACAGCCAGGGGCAAAGATTATAAGGGCAAAGAAGTAATTTGGCCCCATGTTGCAAAGAGGTCCGTACGGATTACCTCTCTCTGCAAAGAGGTCCGTACGGACCAATGCTGATTGTTACATTTCCCAGATTTTGACCGGGTACAAAATCGAGGCTTTTCCCATTTCTTCTTCTTCCAGTTTCGTGCACCAGCGAGAGAGAGAAGGAGAAAACTCCATTGTTGTCCCAAAATTCCTAGAAAAATCTTCCACACTTAGCTTGAATTGCTTGTAATGGCAGAAGGATCAAGGAGAGGACGTCGTCAACGGATCCAAGAGATGATCGAGCAAAGGATGGATCTTCAAAGGAATTGCATTTCCTTCATGCCTTCTTTGAAGAACCCGGATGTGTTGTATCCGAATCCGGAGGTGCACACTAGGCGAGCTAGGAACGTCAGGGAGGTAAGAAATCAATTTCGTCTTGATTCCCTGCTTGAATTTTTGAATGCTAGAACTAGAACTAGGTATTAGTTTTTCGCATATTTGGGGCTTTTGTTATTTGTTCATGCTTTTTGTGAAATTCGTGATGAATTGTTGAAATTGAGCATGTAAAAATTGTGGGTATGCAATTTTTTGTGCAAAAATGTGTAGATTAGCTCTTATTTGTAAAAATAAAGTGCCTCTCTTTGAAAATGCATGCTTTGGTGTTTTGTACCTTATGCTATTTTCGTATGTACACTGTGAGAAAAATTGCCATGTAGGGACAAGTTTTGTGAAAAATGTGACATGTGCCGTGTTTTGTGACGGGTTTTGTCTGAAAGTATGTGCCGTGTAGGGACGGACTTTTCTGAAAATGTGTAATGTAGTGTGTGCTGTGTTTTTGGTGACGGACTTTGTGGGGAAAATATGTGCAATGCATGCCGTGTTTTGTGACGGGTTAATTTTGAAAATGTGTCGTGTAGGGCTTAATCCTTTTGTTGAGAAAATTTGTACAGTGTGTGCCGTGTTTTGTGACGGGTTACATGGGGAAAATCATGTGCAATGCATGCCGTGTTTTGTGACGGGTTACATGTGAAAATTATGTGCAATGTTGGGACGGACCCATATATATATATATATTTTGTTTTGCATTAAGTACTGTGACTGACGTACCTTTGTTGTGTTTACCTGCAGGATGTGGGGCTTTTGTCTGGGAAAGCCAAGAAGATGAAGTCTCGAGGGTCGCTCGAGGCAGTAGTGGAGCTGTGGCAGCAGTTGCCGGACATCTCTCTGGGAGGCAGGCCGAGCCCTAAGAGATTGGTGTATGCTTCCGGCTTGGGCGTGTTCGTGGAGAACTTGGTCAGAATTTCTGATACGAGGAAGAACAAGAGTATCTTCCTAGGCTTGTCCGAGTATTGGTGGGATACCACCCATGCCTTCCATCTGAGCTGGGGCGAGGTGACGGTGACGCCCACCGATTTTGCTGCTACCACCGGGCTTTCCTTCAAAGGAGGGCCAGTGCGGTGGAGGGATAGGATAGCCGAGGATGTGCTGGCTGAGCTGCTGGGCTTCGCGCCTCTTCCTCGCAGGGGCCTGGGCATGCTGTACAGCGATGTGGAGATGCGGATTACGGCCAGTATTGGGGCCTATTGCCGTGGTACCGGTATGGTGACGGCGGAGCAACTGGCACGCTCCTTCCTGTGGTTTGCCCTTTCCGAGACTTTGTTCTCGAACCACGCGACTACGGCTCCCTTTGATCTGCTGGAGAGTTTGACTGATTTGGAGAGGATATGTGAAATAGCCTGGGGCGAGGCGGGCCTGGCCGAGCTTTATTTCTCTTTGGACCGGTTTAGCCGATGCGTGGCTAGTTCTTTGGGCTGCTTTGATTTCTCTTTGGAGGTATGAGTTTATTGCTGTTTTTGATTTAGCAATCTGTCATTTCTCCGCTTTCTTTTGCACTGAACCTTTTCTGTTTTTGTCACAGGTGTGGTTCTATGAGATCTTCCGGTGCTTCCTGTGGGATCGAGATCCTGAGGCCATAGCGGCCTATCCTGCTATGTTGGGCTGGGCTCGTCCGGCGAGGAGGAGGAGGACCAGTAGGGGGAAGCTCACCATTGCCTACGGGGACGTGCAGGAGCATCTGGGGAGAGATAGCCCGACGGAGTTTGCTTTGTACTCCTGGGCTCGGTACGGGGCTGACGAGTTTGAGGGGGCTACCGTGGTGACGGCGCAGCGGAAGATGCTGCGGGGCCTGACCTGCGACGTCATGTACTTGGGAGAGAGGGACTTCTGGTAGCATGGCCCGGGTATGCTCCCCTTGGCTCCGAGGGACCCGCCTTTTGGAACGTTGGATTCCCGTGAGTTGGACGTGCTGGAGTTTGAGAGATATCTGGGCGGCATGAGTGCCGATGAGTTTGTCTTGTGTGGAGAGGAGTATGAAAGAAATGGAGCGGCTAGGAAGTGCACAGGAAGACACAGAAGACTGATGTGATTCCTGATGCTATCGCACCAGCACTAGCACAACAGTAAAATGCAGGGGAATAATAAAGTAGAAATGAAATAAACAACGGATTAACACTTATCTACAACAATATGCTGTAGACAATAAACTTCTCTGATTAAAAACACTTTTGAACCGATTACAAAACTTAAACTAAGAGAATGACAAAATAACCAAATAACTCTCACAGGAAAAAACACTCTTCTGTAGTATGGAACTTCAGCAACTAAGAGCTTAAAAACTGTATGAACAAATGAGGGGTGATCCTCATATTTATAGCCAAGAATCTTCGGATTAGGATGACTGAATCTTGATCAACATATCTTCAATCTAATCTCTTTTATCATTTTATCCACTCAGCAACCCTCAGCCTTTAGACTTCTTTTCCTTAGTTTGTCCAAGCAAGAATCCTTTTTTTACTTGAACTCTTTCCTTGTGTGAGAGTCCTACAAAATAAACAAAATATACTAAAACAAATCCATATTTTATTAGTAAATTAGTCAATAAAATAAATAACTAAATAAACTAAAAAGATATTTACAAATATATTCTAAAATTAAGAAAGATACAAATCCTAATTATTAAAAAACAT
This sequence comes from Adenophora triphylla var. japonica, assembly GCA_022495995.1. Lineage (NCBI taxonomy): Eukaryota > Viridiplantae > Streptophyta > Magnoliopsida > Asterales > Campanulaceae > Adenophora > Adenophora triphylla. Next base: position 27,350 of record JAFEMH010006751.1, on the reverse strand, counting down.
CTTGGAAAATATGTGGGAAACACTCACACTTACAATCTCCCCCTGATTTGTAGCTTTCTGGTCAAAACAAGATTTGATAAATAACTTACGCTCAAGCCAATAAATCAACCAAATTATCAAATATATAAAACTCCCCCTAAATTATCAAATGATCAAACTCAAACTCCCACTTAATTTGTTACAGTTTATCATCAACCTTCAGTTGTATTCTCCCCTTTTTACTTACTCTCCCCCTTTTTGACCAGAATGGAGAATATCAATATAAAGACGGTGGAAGCCGATGTGATATGAGTAAAGGAGTCTAGGGAGTCGAAAAACAGGGGATGGTACTTACCAAAACTACATCTCCATCATTTTTGAATTTCAAGGAGATTAAGGACTTAAAAAAATGGTAATAAAATCTTTTCTTTTGTGAGTAATGTACCTGCCATAAAAATATCAAACAATACCATAGAGCACGCTCCCCCTAACCACAAACTATTAGACAAAAAAACAAATTTGATTGGAGAGTCATTGAGCACAAGTTTTTTATGCGAAAATTATGGGAAGAATAAAAAATTTGAGTAATATTTTCACCAAGAACAAGGATGACCTAAATTTATGACTATACAATGATGCATAATGCACACGCAAGTGAAGGATAAATCTCAGTATATGTGTGGTATGGGATGTGATCACATCAAGGGACACATCTCCTCTAATAAAATCAATGAATTGAAATCTTGTCTTGCTTGGCCTCTAGGATGCATCCACCCATTTTTTATTTGTGGATAAAGATTTTTGGGTAGCTTTCACTCTTCTTTACTTTCATGGATAGCCCTCTTTCGAATGATCTTGTCAATTTGACACAAACTTTCTCTTGATGTCATTTTGATCACATTGAAATGACTTCATACCATGAGTGGAGTAGCTATTTCCCTTTAGATTAGGCACCCACCAAGAGACATCCAATAGGATAAATTTTGAGTCAACAGATGTTAACACTTTTTAAGAAGAATTCACAATTCAAAGAGGAGACGAGTCAAAGATGTAATACATGTGACCACACTGAGAGATATCGTGCAAATTAAACAAATATGCATGCATTTTTTTTTCATTTTTTTTTTCATTTTTTTTCATTTTTTTTTAATAATATACAATACAGGTGTAGACCATGATGTGACCACACAGGGGATCACACCATCAACAGACACACAAACAGAGAGACTTTCTTAGAGTGTAAAGTCTCTCAAAATCAATGGCCTTGGTGAAAAAGTTAGCAAACTGTTTTTCAGTTCTTATAGGATTTAGGCTAAAAAATTTATGCTCAATAAGGTCTCGAATAAAATGATGTCTAATGTATTTGTGTTTAGTGCGAGAGTGCTTAACAGGATTTTTTGAAATGTCTATAGCACTTAGATTATCACAAAAGACAATTAACACATTACTTTTATGTCCGTGGTCCTTAATCATCTTATTCATCCAAAATAATTGAGAGCAACATCTGCCTATAGAGTGAGAAGCATAGTTTTTATTGTACCAAGAGACTATGTTATTTTCAAGATAAAAACAACCCCCCAATTTTACTCTTCAATTCATTTGTACCCCACTCATCTTTTTCTATTTCAACAATTTTGGGCTCAAGATGAGAAACGAAACAGCAAAAGCTTACCTTGCTTACCTGTGAGTTTACACAACTCAAGCCAGCCAGTTCTCAGTAGTTGACCCGTGGCTTATCCCTTGTGTTTACCTTCTCATTAACATCACCAATCACCTGTGTGACTGGATGGTTCTTCTGAATCCTGCTTGGTATGTCTCTAATTCTGTCCAGGTTCCCTTCTTTACAGTCTGAACTGTTTGACAAATTTTCTGAATTTGATGTAGACTCATCTGGTCCTGATGTAGGTGGTGATGTGATCACACCAGGACCTGCATCAGCTTTTTGTATCTCTGTTTGCAGTTCCTGTTCAGCTGTATTTTGGGTGATTTCCATCATTTCCACGCAATCTGAGACATCATCTTCAAGAGTTTTTAGATTCAAATCAGCAGTATCATCAAAAGTGACATTAATAGACTCCATAACAGTATTGGTTCTAAGGTTATAAACCCTATAAGCGCGGCTATTTGTGGAATACCCTAGGAATATAGCCTTATCATTCTTAGAGTCAAATTTAGACGGATAGTCTCTTTCATTTAGAACATAACATATGCATCCAAAAACATGAAAGTACTTGAGAGTAGGTTTTTTACCAAGAAGTATTTCATAAGGAGTCATGGTAGACCCAACCCTCAAGTAGACTCTATTTCCTATGTGACACGCCTTGTTAAGAGCCTCAGCCAAAAATCGTTTAGAGATGTTCTTAGAACTAAGCATGATACGAGCCATCTCTTGCAAAGTACGATTCTTTCTTTCGGCCACCCCATTTTGTTGAGGAGTTTTAGGGGCTGAAAAATCATGGGTTATTCCTTTTGAGTCACAAAATTTAGAGAACAAGGTGTTCTCATATTCAGTCCCATGATTAGACCGAATTTTAATCACTTTCTTACCATATAGGTTTTTGACCTTTTTATACCAAACTTTAAACACTTCAAGTGCATCAGATTTCTCTTTTAAATATAGAACCCAAGTATACCTAGAGAAATCATCTACACAAACAAATGAGTATTTATTTCTACCTATGCTTTTAACCTCAATAGGTCCCATAAGGTCAGTATGGATTAATTCTAATATCTCAGAAGTAGAACTTTGATCAACCTTTTTATGGGTAGCTTTGGTTTGCTTGCCCTTTTGACACGGGCCACATACACTTGCATGTTTAAAATCAAGTTTGGGCAAGTGTTTAACAGCATTAAATCTCACTAATTCTTCCATTTTCCTATAACTGGCATAACCTAACTTTTGATGCCAAATATCAAGATCATTAGTTTTGGAGCTAAGGCAGGATAATTTGTCACCAAATTTGTAGCAATTATCTTGAGACCTTACTCCGGTGAACAAACATTTATTAGTGTTATCAAACACTTTGCATTCGTGTTTATCAAAATTGACATGTAAATTGTCATCACATAGTTGGCTTATACTAATGAGATTAGCTTTCAAGCCTTCCACATGATAGACATTTTTCTGTTTAGGCATGTCATTCACACATAAAGTACCTTTACCAACAATCTTACCTTGTGCTCCTCCCCCATAATTTACATTCCCACCTTTGATAGTGATGTAATCCGTGAGAAATTCGGCATTACCTGTCATGTGCCTTGAGCACCCACTATCAAAGTACCATGAGCTAGCAATGCTGCTCTTGAGAGAGGTAAACACTACTTTGCATTCCATGCTTTTCTTTTCAACCCATACGAACTGACCAGGTTTTTGGCGATGTGAGTTGTGATGTGATTGCATTCGTTCACTCATCTGAGGAACATCTTTCCCCAGATCACGAATTCTCTTATAACAGAAAGGTCTTATGTGACCTGGTAAGAAGCAGTAATGGCACACAAATCTTTTCTTTTTGGTTGATGATTTTTGGTTGTAAAAGGTTTTAGGTTTCGAGGAACTACTTTCTCCCTCTTTCAAAAAATTTGATTCAAAACCAAGACCTGTTTTTGAAAACTTGCTCACATTAAGAACCTCATCAAGAGTTGCCTTTCCAGTATTCATCTTTTCAAAAGTTTTCTTGGCCTCCGTGAGTTCGGTTTTGGTTTTCTCAAGCTCAATGTCACGTTTAGTGAGCATGACCTCAAGTTTGGCAATAGAATCCTTTTGGTTATCATTTTCAGTAGATACACTCTTCAGTTCATCTTTAACTTTAGATAATTCAGTAGAGAGTTTTTCAGTTACCTTTTCAAAGACAACGATTTTTTCAACACGCTTTTCCCAATCGGCATATAGCTCAGCATAGGCATCCAGTAGCTCGTTATAGTTTCCATCATCTTCTTCTTCATTTTCAGACTTCTTGTTCAGTGAGGAGGTATAACAGTTTATAAAAGATTCAGAAGATGTGAGGGTAGATGTGATAACATCTGAAGCTACATCAGATTGATGTTCATGATTTGGAGGCGAGATTTCCATGATTGCTAAGTTTAGCGACTCATCTTCGTCCTCACTATCACTAAGGGTCGCACTTAGGCTCATCCCCTTTTTCTTCAGAGTATTGGCACATTCATTTGCATAATGTCCAAACCCTTTACAGGCTCTACACTGAACAGATTCAGATCTATTTTTAGAAAAACTAGTGGGTTTCTTGAAAGTATTCTCATTATCCTCTTTTGGTTTATCAAAAGTAGTTGGTTTCTTAGAAGAGAATTTGTTGTCCCTTTTATTTTTAAGAAAAGAAGTAATTTTTTTGTTAAAAGAGCAACATCTTCGGTTTCCAAATTTGAAATATCAATTTCATTTGAGATTTCCTCAATTTCTTTTGGAATTGAGGATGCCTTAGAAAGGGCAGAAGCAAGAGCAACACTTTCAGCTTTATGTTGTTGCTGAATAGAAATGTTCAATTCAAACATGGTTAGCTTACCCACAAGAGTATCTAAAGCCATGGTTGCAGTATCATTTGCTTCTTCAATAGCAGCTATCTTAATGTTGAACTTATCAGTGACAGTCCTTAACATTTTGCATACTAATCTAGCATTTGAAATAGGTTCACCTAGGGAGAGACATTCATTAGAGATTTCTCTTATTCTAGCAGAATAACTCTTTATGTCCTCAGTCTCAGTCATCCTCAAGTTTTCAAACTTGGTCATGAGAATCCTTAACCTAGTGGCTTTGACACTGTCATCACCTTCACAGTGAGCTTGCAAAATATCCCAGGCTTTCTTTGCTATATTTTGATTTAAGACAAGTCTAAACATGTGTTCATCCACATGACTTGAAATAGCACCAAGAGCCTTGGAATTGTAATTAGCACAAGTGACCTCATCTGGGGTCCATTCTTCCTCAGGTTTAATTTTGTACTCCTTTTTGGAGGTTTCACCCTCTTCTTCTTTATTTTTCATCTCAACCTTAGGAGGGGACCATGGAATAATAATGCTAAGCCATGCTCGTTCATCAATTGCTTTGATGAAGAGACGCATCTTAGCTTTCCAGATGGCATAGTTAGTTCCATCTAAAATCGGGGGACGGTATTTACTCAAGTGTCCTTCCATAATGACCACTCTTCCTTGGATCTCACTCAGTGAAGTCGAGTGGAGCTCTGATACCAATTGAAAGAAATGGAGCGGCTAGGAAGTGCACAGGAAGACACAGAAGACTGATGTGAGTCCTGATGCTATCGCACCAGCACTAGCACAACAGTAAAATGCAGCGGAATAATAAAGTAGAAATGAAATAAACAACGGATTAACACTTATCTACAGCAATATGCTGTAGACAATAAACTTCTCTGATTAAAAACACTTTTGAACCGATTACAAAACTTAAACTAAGAGAATGACAAAATAACCAAATAACTCTCACAGGAAAAAACACTCTTCTGTAGTATGGAACTTCAGCAACTAAGAGCTTAAAAACTGTATGAACAAATGAGGGGTGATCCTCATATTTATAGCCAAGAATCTTCGGATTAGGATGACTGAATCTTGATCAACATATCTTCAATCTAATCTCTTTTATCATTTTATCCACTCAGCAACCCTCAGCCTTTAGACTTCTTTTCCTTAGTTTGTCCAAGCAAGAATCCTTTTTTTACTTGAACTCTTTCCTTGTGTGAGAGTCCTACAAAATAAACAAAATATACTAAAACAAATCCATATTTTATTAGTAGATTAGTCAATAAAATAAATAACTAAATAAACTAAAAAGATATTTACAAATATATTCTAAAATTAAGAAAGATACAAATCCTAATAATTAAAAAACATCTTGGAAAATATGTGGGAAACACTCACACTTACAGAGTATGGGACCTTTGTGAGGAGGAAGTTGAGGACGCCACAAGTGTTGGCGAGGGAGAGGGAGGCTGGCCCGCCAGGTCCCCAGAGGTTCCGGTGCCTAGGCCGGATTTCACATATGTTCGTGGGGATTCCTCGAGGCGGAGGGTGTCGTGCACCCGTCCACTGAGCCGAGCTCAGTGCCACCGGGTTGACCCTGATATGCCGGTGAGTGTGCTTACTCTTTTCCATCTTGGCATTTTTTCTGTATTTTTATCCCTTTGTATGCCTGTATCTCTTTGGCTGAGTGTTTCTTTGGCTGTTTGCTTGTGCAAGTCCCGGGGAGAGCCTATGACATGCTGACCCGCCATTATGTGGTGATGCGATCTTTTGCGAAGAAGATGGTGGGGAAGTTGTCTTGCCGGTCCTCGAGGCGTGTGTCGGCGTATGAGCCGATGCCTTCGAGGCATTCTGTGGATGTTCCTCCACCGAGGGTTGAGCCAGAGCTGCAGCAGGAGGGACCCTCTCGGGGGCGGCATAGCATGGATGCCGGGACGTCTTCGGGAGTCCAGAGGCCGCCGATCTTTCACCAGTTCTGGCCTTCGCAGGAGGCACTGGGGGAGAGTTCGTCAGAGCCTACCTTCTTTGACCCTTTTGTCGGGTTTGACCCTTCCGAGTACTTTGAGTACCCACCCCAGGAGGGGGTTCAGTATTTTGATGATGAGGGTGTGGCTGGCGAGTTTGCCGGGGTGCCCAATTTCTCGCTTGAGGACGTTGGTGATGATGATGATGCTGAAGAGTCGGATTAGGGCTAATTTTCTTTCCCTCTTTCCATATCTTCTTTTTTTTGTTTAGCAACAAACATTATGTACCTGTAATAAAACATTTGCACTTGCATCGCAAAATATTTTATTCTAAGATGTAATGCCATATTTTGTGATTCCCGGGAATTGTCCTAGGAATTGTTGCTATTTTATTTTATATATGCATGCCACGTGAGCTGGGAGTGCATTTGTGGGTAGTGTATGCTTGCCGGGAATGGCTTTGGCCAGTGTTTGGGCAGTTTGGAGCAAGGTCCTGCTGGGAACAGTGGTTGTTGGCCTGTTTGCTGGGAAAGTGGGGCCATGATGCAACAAGGTCCGTACGAACCAACTAGGTGTGCAAAGAGGTCCGTATGGATCACCTTTGCTTTCGGAAAGGGATAAAGGCTTTCCGGATGTCTGGACTTTCCCCATTCCCCATTTGCAGCCATTTTCGAGCTTTCTTCCCCATTTTCTCTAGGAACCTCCATTTTTGCCATGGATTCTTCGTACGTTCCAAGAATTTTGCCAAGGCTTTCGCAGGAGCGGCAAGCACACTTCCTTGAGCGGCTAAAAATGTGGATGCGACACCGTATGAGGCATCAGAGGCGGGCTTTCGAGGTAAGGTTTCGACTTTGCTCGGTTTGGTCCCTTAAGGAGTTGGTGCTGATTGGGAGTTGTTGCGGGCTGCCGCGAAGTTCTGGGATGTTAGGAGGCATGTGTATTGCTTCTCCTACAATGAGATGGTGCCCACCTTCGAGGATTTTCGAGCTTTGATTGGAGGACCGGAGGTGGAGGCCATCTCGCTTCCTTTGATTGGTGGGGCTGCCGTGAGCGTGAAGCTTGCGTGCTTTCTTCGGACTTCGTTGGGAGAAGTGCGGGGCATGATCCTTGATTCGGGTCATATTGACATTTCTGCGCTGCTGTAAGTACCCAAATCCGGATCGTCAAAATCCGTCAGAAAGTTAATCGAAATCCGTTAACTGGCCCGCTCCAAGTTAACCGAAACTCGTTAAACTCCCCGTTATCGTGCCAACGAGACGTCCCGGGACTGCCCCGTGCATCCCGACGTCAAAGCGTACTTAACACGTGTCATCTCACGTAAAAGTATGGCTTTCCCTGAAAAACACACTTTCCGGGGGCATTTCGAACATTTTCCGGACTGTTATTTTAAAAAACGGACAAAACCGGGACCGGGGAACGAACTCCCATGCAAAGGGTGAGTCACAGGACACGTGTCCAGCATGCCACAGCCCTCTCGTCACCTTTCAATCACAAATCAAGCTGAAAAGACCAAAATACCCCTGGAATTCAGTCAAAGTCCGGCCGGACTCCCTGTGCAAATTTCCTGAAATTGCCAGCAAGCCCCTCAGAATTCCAAAATACCCCAAAACCCTGAAAAACAGTCCAAGTCCGTCCGGACTCCTACTGCAATTTTCACCTATAAATAGAAGTGGCTGTCAAAGCCAAAGAAAGGAACTTTTTTACCCAAAAAATCACTCTCCTCACGGCCCAAACTGATTTCACCCCTTCCCGAGCTCCCGTTTGCCTCGATTCGCGTGAAACTTCCGTATTTCGATCAAATACGCCCCTCATCACTTCGAAACACCCTTTCGAACCAATTTTCGTGTCCCGTACACACCTTCCGAGCCAAAGGAGTCGACCCTAGCCATAGGTATAACTCCCTCTCTCTAAATCTCTCGTTCCGTCTCGGTTTACGCGCCAGTCGCTACAACCATTTCGAACGACGTTATCAAAATGTAGACGCCTCCGTCTAATGGGGTCCGATACGTTTTAGCCCCTCGATCCTCTTCTCTTTCCGTAAGAGAAGTAATCACGGGTTAAAACGGCGTTCCGACCCCGTTCCGTTTAATTTTACGTCATTTACCAATTCCGGATCGATCGATCCGTTGATCGTCATTTAATTTCTGTCATTTACAATTCCGAGCCGATTGGCCTCGTTGATCGTCATTTACAATTCCGAGTCGTTTGACTCGTCGATCGTCATTTACAATTCCGGATCGTTTGATTCCGTTGATACCGCACTTTAAATACTGTCATTTACAAAGTCCGACCCGTTTGGATCGTGATAGTATTTACTTTTCAAAGTCCGAGTCGTAACCCGATTCGTTGATCGCATATCATTTAATACGCATTTTTCCCGTAAAATCGTTAACAATGTAATGCCCGGTTCAAAACCGGAGTTCGTCCTTCGAACTCTCTTTCAAAACGCGCGAAATGACGTTTGGTCTCCAAACGCTCATCTTCAAACTAAAAGCCGCCATTTGACACTTCAAATCATTTAATACGCATTTTTCCCGTAAAAATCGTTAACAATGACACGCCCGGTTCAAAAAACCTGAGTTCGACCTTCGAATTCCTTTTCAAAAGCTCAAAATCGACGTTTGCCATGCAAACGCTCATTTCAAACTTAAAATCGACGTTTGCCACGCAAACGCTCATTTTCGTCTCAAAATCGACGTTTGTCATTCAAACGCTCGTCTTTTCAAACAAAATCACCTAATCAACGTTTGACATTCAAATCAAGATTAAGCTTGTCATTCAAGCCCCATTTCAAAAAATACACACACACACACACGTTTTCGAGAAAGGTAGAAAGACTCGTCATGCGAGGCGTTTCGGGCGATCTCGTAATACTCTACCCGAAACGTAACGTGACCTCCGAACCTAACAATCTCTGGTACTAAAAAGCTTTTTACTCGTTTTTGCTACCAATAAAAATGATCCCCTGTTTTCAAAGCCTTTTCCTAAGTTTTTGCTACCAATAAAAACGACACCATTTTCTAAAGCCGTTTCTCAACGTTTGGGCTCAAAATATAAAAACCGCGTGGCGACTCCTCATTTTTTCCTTCCCATGAAGCGAGGTCTCAGACACCAACCCCCCGCGAAAGACAACCGCCTTCGCTCGCGCGAATCCGGGTAATTTCAGTTGGCGACTCCGCTGGGGAAAAGATACTTTTTTCAAAACTACAGTTGTTTTCAAAAAAGCCTTCCGTGGGTCAAACTTTCGTTTACCCTTCCTCGTTTTCGTGTGTGTGTTCCTTTAAACCTCGAACGGTTTTTGTTTCGAAAGACATTACATTGTCAACTTTTCAAAATCTTACCATATTTGTGCATCCCCATTCATGTTTGATTTTCATGCTATCTTTTGAACTGTGCATCATAAATTCTTTAAGACACATTCTGAAAAATCTCTGTTTTACTCAGAAAAAAAAAAAGAATTTTAGTGACCGCGCACTACGCGCACTTGCTGCCTCGGAACACCGCACTTCACGTGCACTTGCTGCCTCGGTACACTGCACACTACAACCCCTAACTCGGGATGGCCTTATCAGTTGCACCCCGATTGGTCTGCCAGACACCTTTCGGGCGCGCGGGGTCGTCCCAAACATCCCATCCTAGCCCGTGTAAGCCATGCACTCTTTGTGTCACACTTTGTCCAAGACCCGGTTGGTTTTGGCTTAGCTCGTGTCATAAAGCCTAAGTGTATGTTTTTTACGCCGGTCCGCTCAGAGTCAAGCTCGAGAGTTTGAGACCAAGGTCGTTCTGACCCAAAGTCTCGCGCTCTTCGGCCTTGACTTTGACGCGGAGCTCGCCGAAAAATATACCCGAAGGCTCAATGTGACGCCGTGTCACCAAACCTCGTCGTATGTCTTGTGCCGGCCACAACTTGGCCAACGCCAAAAGCTAAGGTCTCTCGCACAAGCGAGTCGGGAGAGGTCATGCCCAAATTTTGGCACGATCCCCGCCTTAACTTAAGGACGTTGACTTCGACTGTGGCCCGTGCGTCACATACGTTAAAAGTTTGCATGATCAGCTAGCCTTAAGTTCACTTTTTCCTTTGTCGGTGGAACTCGCTTGCCTTATCTGACCTCGCTCGGGATAGTCCGTCCTGAGAAAGATGATCTATAATGGAAACGAGGGGCTTATAAGCGTAGTGACGAGATCCATGATTAGAGCTCTAGGATTAGTTGCGAAAAAGAAGACTCGCTCTTTTCCAACCGATTAGGACTACGAGAAAACGCGCTTTAAGTAAACATTAATCGGTAGCGCACATTGCACCAGCCCGAAACCTTGAGCCAAATACCCTTTTCGAAGCCTAAACCCTTCCTTTCGTTCCCTGCGGCGAGCGAGAAAGTGGTTCAGATTTTCGGGTCGGCGCCTTGCCAAAATCACGATAGCGGCGGCGTCGAGCAGGTTCTTCGGTTCCCTCGGTTCCCTCGGCCAGAATTTCCGACATGTCTAGTTCACCGAGAAATCGTGACGGGGAAGGACCCCGCCACCGGCAACGGATATGACATTGGAAGAAGCCATCCGGGTTTGTGAGGTTCACAAGAGGCGAGAAAGAAGATCGGCGAATTTCGTGGTACGGCTTACGAATGAGTGTGGTATAGCGGCTATCCCCGGTCGGACGGTACTTTTGTCACAGTCGAGGATGACGATTCCCGAAACAGTTCACCAAGCCTTCAACCGGGTTCCTCCCCGCCAACTTACGGGATGCCTTCCAACCAAGGAAACGGCCGACCTAGGCTCCACATTGCTACCTCTCGGGGCAACCTGTCATTCTTGGCCGGCCAGTGCTATTCCTATCACTCAATACCACCGGCGCACCATTTGGACCATCCCGAGATGCCAATATCCCTCAATACCCTCCGGGTTCGTCCCGTTGCCTATACACGAATCCCTAAACACCGGGGACAAACCCCGATACGGTTCGAAAAAGGCTCCCATATATCCACATATATCAAGCCTTCCACCTCCAATCACTACCGCTCACGTGGTAGCACCCGGCGCCGAGCCTCACAGTCCGGCTTGGACCCGACCTTAGCTGGATGGTCGAGCGGATGAAAGACACGAAAGCCACCATGAGCGGCTCAAAGCGAGGAAACGCTCAAATCCATAGATCGGGAATGGTCACGCCTCTCCCTGCCAAGTTCGAGAATGCCGGAGATGGACCGATTCGACGGAACCGAATGTCCTCAAACGCACGTCGATACCTACGTTCTCGGCATGAGAGCAAAAGGAGCAACCCTCCGGCAAATGGCCGACCACTTCCGGTATACGCTCAAAAGTTCGGCGTTACGATGGTTTCTAAGGGTCAAGCACTGCGGATCGCCACACACAGGGATCGGATTAGTAACATCTTCTGGAGCAGTGCCGATCCAACTTAGAGTGGGAAACAAGTCGTGAGGACTTAATCACCTTGAGCATAAAGCGGATGAAAGTGTTGGGGAATTCTACAAGAGGTGGGTGGAAACTCTCAGAGATCATGGAGCCACTCTCCAAAGATGAGCAGATGCGGATCTTCAAGTCTGCTTAAGACCGTCCATCGAGAACTCTCATCGATCATCATTTCTTCCCGGATCTCGGGCCATGGTCAATGCCGGCTCACGGTTCGAGAAGGATCTCAAGGAAAAGTTGGCTCTTTGCACGGCCATACGAATACCGCTCGGCGGTTGCATTCAATCCCGCACCGGCCCCGGCAAAGGGAAAGATACGTCTGTCAACTACATCCATCGGGGACAACGGTCGGGCAACGAAACCCCGAGTCCGCAAAGCAACAATTCTACTCGAAGCGACTGCCGTACACTTCGACAAGTTGGACATGCCATGAGCAAGATCTTTGGAAGGGTTAATCAAGGAAGGTCTCCTTAAACCCGTTGCAAATTACAAACCCAAAAATCCCGTAGCCAATGCGGACAAGAGCAAATCTTGCGCCTTCCATCGGTATCACGGCCATACCACCGAGCAAGCTGCGTGGGGTTACGATCACGAAATCAGAACTTGATAGAAGAAGGCAAGTTGGAGCGCCCTCGTGGGCCCAATACGATCGGAAACCCTTTTAGAACAATAACAGCGTGAATTCCATTGAGTGGGTGCCCAAGAAGATTGCCCACGGAACCGGTTTCTCCGCCTCTTCCGGTCGGGTCCTCATCAAATATCCACATCGGCTACGATGTTTGTGGCCCTCACTTTGCACGGAGTACGAGTCTCAAGATATGGTCAGGAGCAATCCTCACGAAAACGAGAAGAAGAAGTCCTCTCACGGCAGGCGAGAGAAAGATACGAAGGCTGGAGACACCGGTGTGGGTACACTCGGAGAGCCTTTCGGGAGGTTCGACTACTACGTCTTGTACTCCGGCCCGGTCCTCTCTTCCTCCAGGCCATGCGGCTTTAGAGCAAGCGGGGATGGGAAAGCCGAAAAGTCCTGGCGACAACGAGCTCGGACCTTGGGACATCGGAATACCTCAGATCTTGGTAATCTTACTGCCAGTCAGAAGCCTAATCCCCCGCGGGATCAGCCAAGATTCAATTTGTCCATCTTCCGAGCTCGGACCGGTAAAGGAAGATCAAGGTCAGCTTGGCACTCGCACTCGATCAACGTGCTAACTAAGGGCGGCAACCGTCACAAACAGCCTCAACATAATCTCGAGGCTCCAGCAAAGGCTTTACCTCGCAAGAAGAAGATAGGAAACGGATGGCTTGATGACTCTCCTTCTCCGGATAGAGACCAGATCTACGATTCCCGACTGTACGGCAGTATGATCACGTTCTGTGACGAAGACTTACCGAGAGTTGCCTCGGGGCACAACGAAGCTCTATACATTACTCTCAAGCTCAACACCATAACACTCCTCGGAGTATTGGTAGACAACGGGTCAGCCGTTAATGTTCTCCCTCTCAGCATGATGCGAGCCCTCCTTATCAATGAAAGCCATCTGATCCCGTCTACTCGGACTATCAAGGCCTACGACAGCTCGTCTCGTCCCATCCTGGGGACGGTAACTTTGGAACTCTGGTTCGAAACCCAAATGGTGCCAGCAAAATTCCACAAAATGGACACTCCATCCGAATTCACAGCTCTGTTAGGACGCCCTTGGCTACATCACATGAAAGCCATAGCTTCCACTCTCCATCAGTGTGTTAAGTTCATTAACCGGCAGGGAGATCTCGAAGTCATCCGAGGGGATAGTTTCCTCATAGGAAACGAAGCGAGTCAATAGCCAAGCGTGTCCGGTACTCGAGGCGCGGGGTTACCTCCTTCGAATCAACCAAGGGACTACGGGGCAAATCTCATCGAGAATCCCTCGAGTCCGGAGATGCTAACTATGTAAACGTACTCGAACAGGGCGAGACCACGAAGCGGTCCAGATACATCAAGTTCAAGCTGTCGTTTCCAACATTTGGAGCGGGTGGAAAGAAACGGCGAACATCGCCATGATGCGGGCACATAAACCCCCGGTCTCCAATCGGAGATTCGTCGGTATTCTCCAAACCAACTCTACGGCCCCGCAGTGAAGAGATCTTTGTGATAAAGGTCAACAAGCACCGTCATTCTCGTTTTGAATGCATGAAAGTCGTATGGGATGTCCTCGCGAGGAACGACCCAGCTGCACCCCTCTTCTCCAATGAAGAGCATGATGTTTTCTAGGCTGCTCCCGGCAACGCACCGGACGCAATACGTCCCTACGTTTGGATTGAACCGTCGAGATGACGACGAATCGGGACTCTCGGAGTCGAGGGCGCGCGGACCGCGGGCGGACCTCTGCATTCACATGCTCGGTTTTGAGGACGGCACTCCTTCCGATCGGGTCACCTACGACCAAGGCTCCAATACCATGGAAATTGTCAAGCTCAACGTCCGGTACGGGCGGCTATCCGACAATTGGAAGCAAGCTGGTTCACACGACAAAGAATCCCTCGATCAAGTGGTGACGAAGACTTCGTCAACATCATCTATTCCGGATATCCCGATGTTACCAAGGATCCGATCCTTATCGTCGGATTACGCAATACCAAAGTCACCCTCGGCATTTGCACCTGCTCATGGTAAACGAGGCCCTGGCCACGCGAGCTCGAGCTCATCACTACTTAAGTACCGGCCCCGGTGGCAACCGGCCGTGCCGTCGGTCAAGCTTATACCCTCAGCGCCGCCAAGGCCAAGGTCAACAGCGAAGGAGACCAAGCTCCTCACCACTGCTACGAGTCGGATCAACCTCGGGAACGCTTCCGGCGGCCACCGAAAACATGTGAAAGTCTTCCCCCAGGCGAGTCGGCTTCAGAGCATAGGAAATGACCACCTCGGCATCAACATGCTCAGGTTCGGTCTGTTCCCGGCCGTCACGGCCCGGTTCGAGACATCACGCGATCATTGCTAGCTCGATAGACTTGGCGATCGAGCGAGATCACGAGGCTGTCAACATTGCGAGAATTCAATACCCCGTGGGGTCATTCCAAGCGAGATATGGGCAAATTTCTTGGTAATCGAGATCAAGGAAGGCCGCATGGAATGTCCCGGTCCGACTTCCTTCGTCAACGTAATCCAAGTGTTTCCGCCATTCGGCGATTTGAATGTAATCACGGTTTTGGACACTAGTCGAGATGATGCGCACCTACGGAGGCGCTTAGCTCTCGCGAGGAAAGCCCTCATGGAACTAGCCGCTCAAGAAAGTCGTCTTTGGGACGAAGACCAAGCTCGAAAGACCGACGGGGACCGAGCCCTTAAAGTGTCACAAGCGGCTTCGGACGAAAGCTAGAGGCCACTCTAGACCGGTTCGACCTCAAGGGTTTTGCTCACGGCAACTTCTGGACTACCGCTGTTCTCATCCAACCCCTGCGCCGGGCGAGGGTGGTCAACGGTCCCGATGACCTAGGAGATGGAACGACACGGCATAACGAATCCCGGCGCTTACCTCCTGGGAAAGCAAGTTCTCTGTGAAAGCGACGAAGGCGATGAAACCATTCTCTTCCAAGTCGGGCATGAAGTCAACAAAACCGGACTCCCGAGGGTCTGGGAGGATGGGAGCGGATCATTTCCGCACTCAAATTGAAAGGCCAACTCGGGGAGAAAGGTCTATTTAAAAACAAGAGGAGGATGGAGATTCGTCTCGAGCAGCTACTCGGGGAAATTCCACGAGGCGAGGCATTCGTTTACGAAACGATCAGCGGGACGGTAACCGGTTACATGGGCGAGATGTTCGGGAAGACGTATACTCACCTTCCAACATACCCGCTACTCAGATAAAACAGAAGGGAAAGCTCTCCCCGATGAAAGTTTACCTAGATTGCCGCATACAGTTCAAGGAAGCACTGGCTATTCTCACATGGGAAGAAACGCAGGCATTGACTCTCGACGCGGGCTCTGCTGCAAGAAAGTTAATCGGGGCCAAGAGTGGCGGAAAATTAGCAAACCACGAATATCGCCAGACCCAACTCCAGAATGCCCTGAGCATGCTCAGCAAAAAGGAAAGGAGCGCGGTATATCGTGAAGAGATCAAGGAGACTGTTCGCTTGAACCAAGAACTCTCCAACCTCCCTCGGAGGGTCAGCAACGCACGGTTCGATTCGAGGCAACCAGCATTGTTGTGCAGCGACGTTCGAACAGCTGCGTCAAGCTGTAGGCTACCCTCCGCGAGGAGGCACCTAAGCCAGTATCCTGGGACGAGAATCCGTCAAGGCGCCGAAGCTTCGGGGAATACATCCAGCGTCGATGAGTTGAGGGAAGACATATGGCCCTATGCTACGAGGAATCCTCCTCTAACTATGGCTCAACTCGGAGCGGCCTGTTCGAAGGGACCAAACGATGTCGGCGTTCTAACCCGATCGGGTCAAATCCATGCATTACCACCTAAGGCCACCAAAAGCAGCGGAGCAGGCTGCAACCCAGTCAGCCCGAAGACGCAAGTTCCCTGAAAGAGGACCCGATCCTCACTCGGCTCAAGCAGACTCAGGCGAACATTTCCATTTGGTCTCCGCTCACCTCTTCATATCCTCACAAGCTCAAGCTAGAGGAAAGCCTGGCCCGTACCATGGTCCCCGTGGGCGCAACCCTAGATGAAGTCATTCGGATGATCGGCAACATCTACTATGGCAACATTATCACCTTCACAGATTTGGACCTTCCAAAATTTGGGGCTGATCACAATGAGCCGCTCTACATCACGATCCAGTGGACGGCGTCGCCTTCCCGCGTGTTGGTAGACGGAGGTTCCGGAATGAATGTCTTGCCCGCCAAGATGATGGACACCTTGACATCAAGCCCAGATCTGAAGCCTTGATCCACCTTTGTCGAGGCCTATAACTCTACTTCCCGTACGGTTCTCGGGGTTGCTACTCTTAACATACGGTTCGGCAAGCGGGTGATCCCCACCGAATTCCAAGTATTGGACATTCCAATCACTTTCATGACCATCTGGGCGTCCTGGCTGCATCAAATCAATGGCGTGGCATCCACCCTTCATCGGTGCCTCAAGTTCATGCAAGGCAATGAGCTAACCACGATCTACGGCGACGGCGTCACCACCAGGGGACCGGCACCAACGACATTCCGGTGTTAGAAATCAAGCATAATGACGACATGGCATTAGCTTGGATTCACTCACGGAGACCTCCAAGATCCAAATATGCAACGTGGACCTTCCACTATCTCACGACCCAGATTCCTCTGCCATGAGGATGATGAAACTCATGAACTTCATCCCGGGAGGCGGGGCTCGGCAAAAGGCTGCAAGGCCAACACCAAGTTATTGAAGTCGAGGACCACACCACGGTCCGGGGGCTTGGCTACGTGCCAACACCGGGCGATATCAAGAAAGGCAAAGGCTCGCCGCGCACAGCGGCGGCCGTAAAGGGGAACCTCAGACGGCACACCCAACCTCCGGCCTTACGGCTTTGACCTCGCTCATTACTTCACGCAAGAGGAACCGCAGCGAAGCGAGGGGACCGAAAAGGGAAGCAGCGAAGCGGGGGGACCGACAAGCCCAGGACCGGCCAGGCAAGCAGCGAGCGAGGGACCGACGGTGGAAGCTGATGAAGATGAGAAAGAAGCGGGGATAGTCGGCACGAGACTACGGGAAGAATGGAACAGCTAGCATGGGACCTCAAGCGTTTGAGAGGACTCAAAGCTAATCCGATAAGGAGCGTTCCTCGACATCACGGCTCTACCTGGACCAAGCTGCCACCACAGTCCGGCACGAGCACACATTGAGGAATCCGGACTTGGAGGAGCAACTCCGGTACTCTCCATGGGAAACAAATTGTTCGGATCGACCACCGAGGCCACGTTCGAGACGGTAACTCCAAAGCGAAGGAACCGGGAATTCATAGAAGACGCTCTCGGTGGACCGGCTCTCTGAGTCTTTTTGAAGAAGTCATGGAGGTGCCAAACTGATTGACACAGGCTCAGACAACGGCATGATCGCCATGATTGGGACAGCGAAGCCAAGCCTCTCGATCCCGAACCCTCATCAAGCATCCAGCAATGCCCGAAGAATTGGGTAACTTTCAGGACGAAGGGCAAGCCGGGCGAAGCTGGAAGACAAAGGCTGGGCCCGCGCCGCATCTCCCTAAACCCGGTCTCAAACCCTTTGAGTCGAGTCCTTGTCGAAGTCCGGTCCTGCGAGTCATCCAACGGCCTTACACCGGAGGACTATGATAATGTAGCCAATCATGTATTCCCTTTCTTGTTTAATGAAAAGTCGACCTTTCGGAGTATCCTCTCATTGCCACTTTAACAAGCGATAAGTTAACAAACAACTTAAAAGACGTTAATAATTCAATTGATAAAGAAGCGAGACACATTAAACGAACAATACATTAAGGAAGTTCTCGGCGTGTAGTTGACCAAGAGGACAATAGGGCCCAAGTGCCGAAGAGGTTATGACGAAAGTGAACACAGGGTCGGTCTGAGAGCCTAAAGAGACACTGAAGTGGGCGGTTTCTTCGCCGATGCGAGAAAAAGAAGCCACGATAAGCCTCCTCAGGGAGTATGTTGACGTGTTCGCCTGGTCATATCGGGACATGCCGGGACTCGATCCCTCAATCGTGGAGCACGAGAATTCCCCTGGATCCGAATCGAGCACATCAACGAAGTTGCGCAAGATCGAAGCGAGTGGTCCTTGCAAGTAAAAGAAGAGATTGAGAAAATGCTCCGAGTTGGTTTCATCGAGTGATTGAGTACCCGACTTGGCTCTCGACATCGTGACGGTCACCAAGGCCAACGGAAAGGTCGAGATCTTTGTGTGGATTTCGGGATCTCAACAAGGCCGACCCTAAAGATGATTTCCCATTTGCCTAACATCGACATCTTTGAGTCGACACCACGGCAAATTTCGAAGTAAAGTCCTTCGTGGACGGGTTCGGCTGGATACAACCGAGATCAAAATGTCAGGAGGATCAAGCCAAGGCGCCTTCACCACTCCGTGGGGGACATCTTGTTACACGGTCATGCCGTTCGGTCGAAGAACGGCGGGGCTACTTACCGGCGGGCTGCGGCAGCCCTCTTCCATGACATGATTCACAAAGAAATCGAAGTATATGTCGACGACATGATCATCCACTCAGGGGATCGGACATGCGGCACATGACGGATACGAGAAAGTTCTTCAACGGACTCGGAGAAAGCACTCCGTGAGGCTAAACCCGGCAAAGTGCACCTTCGGCGTCAAGCGCGGCAAGTGCTTGGGGTACGTGGTTACGAAAGAGGTATCGAAGCCGATCCCAAGAAAATCAAGGCCATCATCGACATGAAGCCGCCTCAAACCACGACGAAGTGAAGAGCTTCATGGGAAGACTTGAGTACATCGGTCGCTTCATCAACCGGTTGACATCTCTCTGCGAGCCCATGTTGCCCGATGAAAAAGAATGCCGAGCATCAAATGGGACTCCGAGTGCCAAACGGCTTTTGAGAAGATCAAGACCTACTTGGTGAATCCCCCAATTTTGTGCCCGCCACATGAAGACAAGCCACTACTCACATGTCGACGGTAACGAGACACGTCAATCGGAGCAATCTTGCGCACAAGAACGAAAGATTCCAAGGTTGAGCATGCAATCTACTTCGTAGCCGGAAGCTTCAAGGAAGTGAACTCGGCTACTCGGCATCGGAAAAAAACTTGTACCGCCTTGGTATGGGTAGTCGGGAAAGCTGAAACACTACATGCGGTCGCATTCGGTGCTCCTGGTCTCCAAAGTGGACCCGTCAGATATCTCTTTGACAAGCCATCCACTTTGTCAATGCGGCTAGCCAAGTGGTCATTCTTCTGGTGAGTTCGACATCAAGTACATGGTCGGAAGAAAATCAACAAAGGGTAGAGTCATGGCGGATCAGTGGCCGACTTCCCAAGCGGTGAACCTAAGGGTCACGATCCGCAATTCCGGACGACGGAATCTTTTCACTCGGCGGCGCAAACCGGCCGGCAACTCTTCTTCGATGGGGCAGCCAATAAGAAGGGGAATGGTATTGGAATGCTCCTTGTCGATCCCAGGACGAGCATACTCCCATAGCCATCAAGTGAATTTGAAGCAACCAACAATGCGGCGGAATCTGAAGCTTGTGCGGCGGGTTTGGAAGCCGCCCTCGGCGCAACATCTCGGAAATTTGGATGTATATGGAGACTCGGCATTGATCATCAATCAAGTGTCCAACAAATGGAAGACGGTAGATTCGGCCTTCAGAAGTACCATACGTACATGGAGGAGCTCATTGCTCAGTTCAAGGATATCTCTTTTCATTATTTGCGAAGAGCGAGGAACCGTTTCGCAGACGCCCTGGAAACCCTCGCCTCTCTTGTCGAAATTCCTGATGGGAAAGCGGTAAAACCCCTCGAGAATAGGCGGACGGGAAACACCCGCCTATTCTTTGTGAGATCGAAAAAAGAAAAAGAAACGATCGACGAACCTGGTACAATCAGTTACCGAGTACCTCCAAAGCGGAGAAGCTTCCTTCACAAATGAAGATGGAAAATACAAAGAAGGGATCAAAGCCAAAAACATGATGGCATTAAAATGCTGGCATCCCATTTCGTCATGCAGGGGTATGTTGTACAAGAAGCGCCACGAGGGCCACTCCTTCGGTGTGTAAACAAAGAAAAAGCCGGCGAGCTAATGAACGAAGTTCACAACGGAACTGCGGTCCGCACATGAACGCCGAGCATTGACACGAGATCATTCTCCGTATGGGATACTATTGGATATCAATGGAAACAGGAGCGCATCCGGTTCGTCAGAAGGCTGCGACAAATGTCAACGGTTCTCCAACCTCAATCACATCCCTCCTCATGAACTCTATTGCATGACTACGCCATGGCCTTTCGCCACATGGGGAATCGGCGTCATCGGCAAGATCACTCCTCCGAGGAGCAATGGTCACGAGTTCATCTCTAGTCGCGATCGACTACTTCACCAAATGGGTAGAAGCCCAGGATCGTACTGAGTCTTGAATTCTAAGAAGGTGGCCGAGTTCATCAGAGAGAACATCATGTGCCGATACGGAGTGCCCAACGAGATCATATCCGACAATGGGACTCACTTCGAAGGAGATTGTGACCAACTGCGGCCGAATTCGAGTCACACGTCACAAGTCTTCTCCTTACGGACCACAAACCAATGGTGCGGTAGAGGCGGCCAACAAAACTCTCGCCATGATAATCGAGAAAGATGACCACCGAGAGGTCGGGAGGCCCGAAAAGCTACATTTAGCCCTGCAGGGATACCGAACATCGGTCGAGAACCGCCACGGGGAGACTCCGTTCGCGCTTACCTACGGAATGGAAGCGATGTTGCCCGTGGAATTGGAAATTCCATCCCTCAGAGTCCTCTTGGAAAACGGGATCAATGAAGTCGAATGGCTACGAGCCGTCACGACGAACTTGCTCTACTCGACGAGCGCAGATTGAAAGCCATGGAACATACTCGAGCCTACAGCGAGAATGGCACGAGCATTCGACAAGAAAGTCAAGATACGAGACATCGAGAAGGCGACTTGGTGCTAAAGGAAAAGCCTCCTACGCGAGACCAATCCCCTCGGAAAGTGGGAGCCTACGGATAGGACCGTTCGTGGTACAAAGAATCTTCTCCGGAGGAGCCATGAAGCTAGCGGACTTGGACGGAAACCCTTTCGTTAACCCCGTGAACGGAAGCAAGCTCCTTGAGATACTTCGTTTGAGGAAGAGCACGAGTCAACTCACCTTCCCCATACAGTCCCCTCGGTAAAATTAAAGTGCTAAAGAGTAATACCCATTTGGATACATTCCCGCTAATGATCCGGGTAAAAAAGCAGTCGCACTTCTTTTGTCTTTGTTTTTCTCAAATTCACCTAAAGTGTCGAACTACGGTGACTGAGCCCCTTAGTCCAATTGTAAAAGGGAACGTAGGCGGCCATCATTGGTTCGGTCTAAAAAACAAAAAAAAAAATACAATAAGCATCAATTGCTTGTGTTTGAAAAACTCTTTTCATTTAACCTACAAATTCATAACGGTTAAAACATTCTTTGATGAGTTCGAAGCACGGTCAACTCTTGACTCGCTACACGCTAGCAAAACTACAATAAAACATTAATCAATTAATGTGTACGCAATGACAATGGGTGGATACTGCGGACGGCAAGGTCAGCCTAGTTTCCCGTACTAGGTCCTTCATCCTTCTTCCCCTTCCCTTTTCCCCGGCGAGTGTTCTTCACCTTCGCGGGAAATATTCCGGTAGGCCTTCTACCTGGCTCGGGGACTCTTCCCGATGCCTCCGTCAAGCTTTGTGGGCATCAGCGCGGCCCTTTCTCTAGCTCTGTCTCGAGCCGCCTCGCTTGAGCCATCATAACGGTGCTTTGATTGGCCTCCCGATCGGCATTTGTCTCATAATCGGCCATGGCATCGCAGTACGATTCCCGGGGTTAGCCCTTGCTTCGGCCCTCCTCAAGGTCGAGGCTGTCCGGGTGATCGGCACCCAGCGGCTCACTCCGTCTCCACAAGATAGCCATCTGTGTCTCCCCTATACACTCTTCGTACCGGTTCGAATCTTGCGTCGACGAACAGTGCCCTCTCTCCTAGGTGAAAAGAGAACCTGGCGGGAAAGGGCGAGTATTGCCGCAGCCGTGGGTGATCGGCAACAATGCGTCGAAGGATCTTCCATCCGTAAAGATCCCACCTCAAAGGTAGCAGCATAACTCAAATCGATCGGTGGCACTGCTCCGGCCCGTACTTGTCGCGAGAACCAATGATGGAATATAGAAAGACGTGCGAGACAGCCCCGGCACTGCAGCCAACCTAAGCAGACCTTTACGAGCGGTCACAAGTCTGCAGCAACTTCCGGTGGGGGAACCCACCATCGTAAGTGATGCGTGCGAGAAGTCCTGGCCATCGAGCTCCGGCTCGGCTGATCGCCCATCACCGGAAGGGACGTCGAGAGAAAGACCAAGTGTCACAAGACATTGTCACCTCAGGCATCATCTGCAGTCTCTCCCTTAACCACATGGTAATCATAGTGGGACTCCCTCCCCACATGTATCGGCTACCGGTCGCCATCCGACCTATACCCAGGAACGTCTCGCCCAAGACCAGCGGCACGATGTCTCCCCCAGCTCCGGCGCCTCACCGAGGTCGATCTGGCTGTGATGGCACACACCCGAGGCGTGAATGTGAACGAGTAGCAATCGCGCACGAGCAAATGCGTCCCACGAAAGACGCTCCCTCGGCTCCGACAAATCTTTCGGGCGATCCCGAAATGTCAACATAATCGGTATCTGTAACGACATCCGGTATGCTTCTCCAGTAGAGATACCAAACAAAGACACTAGCTTCTCAACGGTGGCCATGCCACCGCGTATACGGAAGAACTAGGCTGTTGTCTCGGGTCCTCCCGAGAATGGCCCGGAAATCTTCAAACGTAGGAGTGACTTCGTTGTACGAAAAGTTGTACACATTCCTCCGTACGTCCCGAGCAGAGACGCTTTGGCTCTCAAAAGATCCCAATACGGCATGAGCTCCTTTAAAGTCCAAACAGATTTAATCCACTTAACGGCCTTCGAAAAACCCTTTGTTACTGCCTCGTGTGGTTCCGTACCCACGGCGAAAAGTTGTCCAAATATCGCTCTTGCATCCGAGATGGTAACTTGGGAAAGGGAGCCATAAGAATGAAGGAAACCTTGGAAGTTTGAGAGAATTCATGGAATGATCAAAAACAATGCGCGGTTCTTACAAATTGCAAAGCTAAAGCGCAATTTAAAGAATGTAAATTCACTCCTAGTCCGTGGGACTCCTCTGTGATTGACTTGGTCAACTCTGCGTACTGCCCTAAATTGGAAACATTTCCAAACAACTCCTATTCATCCTTATGAAACACTGCGTCTTGCCCACCCGGTTTCATTCAACCAATATCAATATCCCTTCCGCCCCGGAGCTCGTGCAACGATGCAAATAATTAATAATCGGTTGCATATAGGCTAAAATTTTGACATGTTCAATTTTTAATGCATTTATCATTTTATTTATTTTTGATTAACCTACTTCCTTATTTGCCAAAATATGAGAAGGTGACTCACAGAATAAATGTCGCGAAGCTGAGCGAGTTCCGCCTCTACGGGCGCCTTTTTGCACAATACGAGTTCCAAATCAAATTGTTCTGACAAATACATGCATTTTGTCTAAACAAAGCGATAAGAAAAAGAGGACTACTCGAGGAGTCTGCTCGTAAATCATCCGAGCACTCGAATAATCTTGCTCGTCGCGCCAGTAGGATCCGGCTATGGCGCATAAGAACTCGCCAGACTCCTCCCAAGGCGGGAATACGCTGAAAGGCCTCCTCGGCGTACGCGAACTCGAAGAAGACTCTCCCCTCTCGCGCCCCGAGGTGCGCAGGAAGAAGGCAGCTCCAGGAGGAGGAGAATCGAGTCGTTCCGCTCATGGCGAATGGCCGGATCCTGTGTAAAGTCCACTCCCCTTCCCCAGGAGTACGTAGGAGCGAGGCGACTTGACCTCTCGTGCCTAGACGGCCCAGCTCACGGACATCCACGCTCCTTCGGGACGCACCGCATGAACTCCATTGGAGCCTCCTAGCATGGCGGGACCAATACGTCCACCGGCCTCGCTGGCCTCGTTGTCACGTGCGGCGGGCACACTGCTGAGAACCCGGGCAAAGGGAGTTTGTTAAATCGAAAGACAAACACCAGCAGAGAAGTACGGATGCAACATATTGCTGAATGCTACTATCAAATGCGAGAAAATCAAAAGGTAAAGCTCACTTAGAAGCATTGGGGTGAGAAGCCGATACTGTATCCTGATGGTCTCGGCTCATCCGGGAGCGGGATCACAAGTAGCACAACGCGAACCGTCCCAGCCCCTCGTACGCCAACCTAGCACGTGGGATCGGGAAAGTCTCGGGGGCGTCACAGGAACCTCGCCTCCTCTACATCTTTTGCCTTGTGGGCTCACCGGCCTCATCCTCAAGAAAGTATCATAGTCGACCCCGCTACCAGTGTACTCGGTAAAGAACACGCCACTGTCTATACCTCTCAACTCTCATCCATCGACATCGCTTGAGAGGATGCTTTGCATGTGCGCTAGGAGGATCCGTAGGCGCCAGCGAGTGGACCACAGGGCCATGCGGCCACGGGTCACTCGCTCCCCCGGATACATAGCGTCGCAATGAAGTCCCACCGGGAGCCTCCTGCACGCGTCAGTCTCGCTAGCGGCACAGACACGCCATAGTGGAGACAGGCTCCACCATGTCCGTGGATCCTCTCGGAGAACTCCCGGTTCGGTGCCGGAGACACCTCTGCATATGACGCTCGAGTGCCAACTCTCGAGCGAAACCGCCCTATTACGAAAGCTTTCTTACGCCAAGCTAGCATGGCGGGGAACGAGGAGTCGATGCGCCTCCTTGATGTCCCAATCCTGTGAAATTTGAACACCTCATAGCACCCGAGACACCTTAAGCAAATGGAAAGTTATGTCGACTCCAAAGCGAGATACATACGAGTACATAAAAGAGGCAAGAAGGAAAAGAAAAAGTACGTAAGCTTACATCCAAGATAGGCGTGAAAGCGGCTAAAGGAGTGCTCACTCTCCTGGTGAGAACACATCCCGAGGAATGAGTAGAGCTCGGCCGGATCCAGCCTCTCCCCCATGAACCCCCTCCACCTGACATCCCAAGATGCCGCCGAGACTAGGGCGAAGGAAGTGACGGGATGTGTCGAAGTCGGGAACAAAGTCGGCGACAGCGCGAACCAAAAGGAACCCTCGGGCCGAGGGCTCCGCGTGATGGTCATCCTCGATGATCCGGCCAAATAGCGGCGAAACCCGCCTCCGAGATGCCTCTCCATCGGCTTTGTCTAGAGATACTTTGGCCCCTGACGTCGGTAATATCAAAACCCAGCCGGCCAGGACAGGCTGCTTTCGAGGTATAGCAGTCAGCCCACACCGAGGCGTGTTGCCATAGAGTCGGCTTGCTTGATGATAGCGGCAAAATCCGTGGGAGTCACCGTCGCCTCCCCCCCCCCATCGAAATGGAAAGTGTGGGTCGTATCCCTGATACTTGCTCGGGAGCTACGTACATGGACTGGCCCTCGGCGTATCGGCTTCTCCCCGCTGACCAGCACCTTTGATGAATTGACCAATCGAGGAGTCAAGCACCGGTACATGAGACTCCTCTCTCCCTCTCGAGCCACGTCCGGGATGATCCCCCACAATGCTCTCGCGCTGCCTCAAAGGCACCTGACTCTTACGACTGTGAGTATCAGCCTCTTTGTCCTGGAGGCAGAAAGCAGACGAAGCAATGTCAGCAAATGCACGAGCACATGTCAAGAGGATGCAATGCCGGATACGGTTCTCATTCATTTCCTACACTTATATTTCCATCATTTCGAAAACTCCGTCGAATCCGAAACTTTCAAAATCTTTCGAAAACTCCATCGAATTCGGAACTTTCAAAATCTTTCGAAAACTCCGTCAAATCCGGAACTTTCAAAACATTTCGAAAACTCCGTCAAATCCGGAACTTTCAAAACATTTCGAAAACTCCGTCGAAACGAGGAACTTTCAAAATTCGAAAACTTTCGAACTTTCAAATTCTTTTGAACATTTCGAGAAATTTGCTCCGTCTAGAATTAAAGCTACTTTAATTTTTGGAAAATAATATCTAGAAGCATGGAAATTTTGCAGCCAAAATTTTTATGTAATCCACCCATGATGTCAATTGAACTACATCCTAGTCAATTTCGTAGCGATTCATGGCAAATTCAAAGGCCCCAATTCAAGCTCCAAAATCCCTAAGTAAATTCCTAAACAAATTTCTAACATTTAAAGAAGATGCACATTCTTAAAATTAATGGAGATTTGTAGGAAGCTTTCTTGTCTTTCGATCCACTCCCTTGGAGTTGTGTCTATCCCTAGCCAGGGTAAAACTCCGCCGGATTCAATGTATGAACAATGGATTTCGAATGGTCCGAACCAACCGCGTTCTTTAGTGTTCGGTCCTTCCATGTGACCCATCAGTTCCCATTCACCTTCAGCATAGCGATTTTCCTTCACAAATTCGAGCAGGCCTTGCAATTTGGGGTGGAATTTTTTCTCTCCTCTCTACTCTCTCTCTCTCGTCGGAAAATATGGGGGAAGAGGTATGGTTTCGCGTAGGACTTGGAGGCACGATTTGAATCTGGTCAAATTCGGTCCAAGTCCCGTAGGACTCTATTTATTTAAAAAGATTTCCTTCCATTTTAGTCTTACTCATTTTTTAGCGATTCCAATTTTACTCCTTTTTGGCCCCAAACGTGTGAAATTTCGTCCCGATTAGTTTTCACTACTTGCTCGTCTCCGAACGTTAAATTCCCTGATTAGTTTTCACTAATCCAGACGTTAAATTCCCGAGTTAGTTTTCACTAACGCTCGTCTCCGAACGTTAAATTCCCTGATTAG
>JAFEMH010006750.1:0-113786 GCA_022495995.1 Adenophora triphylla var. japonica | reverse complement strand
AAAAATATATTAATAAATCAAAATTCATTCACCACTATAAAATATAAGACGATATATGCACAAAATTTTATTTACAGCCAAAATTGATTCACCGACAACACATGTTCTTATTATAGCCACCAAATTGTATGTTTTATATGAATAATATTTATTTTTAAGGAATTTTTTATTCAAATAAATGAATGAAATATTAGTTGTGCATACTCTCTCCATCCCAGCTCAATATGCATATTTATTATTGGATATTGAACACGAAAATTAAGGAGAAAATATACATTTTGAAAAGCGTTGTGAGTAATAAAGATATTTTGAGTATGATAAGTGAAGTTAGTGAGGTTTGCAAGTTGAATAATTGTGTTAGTATGATAAATGTGATATGGGTAAGTAATAAAAAGAATTATTTATTGGAAGCGGAACTTATCAACAATACTCATCAAGAGAAAAAGTGTGTTTACTGAGCTGAGATGAGATGGGGAAAGTATTTATTAGCAAAATTAACTATTTTGGAAAATATTATACTATTATTTAGTGAAACAAAAAAAAATTAACAAATCCATGTTCGATTTTGCATATATTTCTTTTTTTTCTTAAAATTATTAATTATATTTAAATATTAGATATATATAAGCAAAGTCTTACATTAGTGTATTTAAATATTTCATTTATTTATTTAATTTGTGTGTTTTTTCTTTCTTTCTCATTAAATTATAAGAGTTTAAAAAACAAGAGTTTTATGAACAACTATATATGAGTTTTTCTCAAGAAAAATTAGTTTTTCTAAAATATAGAAAAAAGGGGGTTTTAAATTGCACAAAATCTAGGGAGAAACGCGTTTCTCCATAAGTTATGGAGAAACGGGTCCCAGGCGCATGGCCGCGCTGACAATGAGGCTAGATAGCCAGAAGCGCATGAAAGTGATATCAGAAACCTTGAATGAATATCAGAAACCTTCAAAATGTTTCGGATATACATTTGAAGGTTTGTACGGATATCAGAAACCTTTCAAATAGCAATTTACGGATATGCCCTAACACATTTCTGGATATGCACCTAACAAGTTTTACTCGATATGCACCTGCGGTTTACGGATATACATTCACATCCTTCTCGCTATCAAATACAAAGCTTCCGGATATCAACCGCAAAGCTTCTGGCTATCAAATGCAAAGCTTACGGATATCCGAAGCTTTTGGTCTTGGCCTTGGATTTTTTTTTTCTGGTTATCAAATGTAAAGCTTCTGGCTATGAAAAACACGTTTCTCCATAGTTATGGAGAAACGCGTTTCTCAGCAGACGCACTCTTTAAATTGGACTAAAATCGGATCGAGTGACTACATGTTCATTTATTAAAATGTGTCAGTGTTAATATAAAAACGTTTGTCAATGACAGTGTTTTTGAGTGTGAGTGTTAGCTTTTAAAAAAATATAAGTGTTAGTGTTAAATAGTGTAGTATTTGTATTTTTTATTATTAGTGTTAGTGTTAAAAAGTGTCGGTTAAAGTGTAAAAGAGTGTTATGTCTAGTTTTAAAGAGTGTAAGTTGTAGTTTTAAAGAGTTCGGGATGTGTTAATAAGTTATGATTATTTACAAAAATGTCACTACTCAATTTTAAAAGAAGTTTCGATTATTAAAAAAATACATCACGCGTTTTAAAAAGAAAAAGTTAAACTTATTTAAAAATGTTACCTACTGATTTAAAACACAATTTTTTTCTTCTTTTTTTTTTTGAAAAAAAAAACTAATTTTTCCTATAATTTTGGATTTTATATAAATTAAAAAACATTTATTTGCAAAAAAAAAATACTTTTAAAAATTAAAACATGAATTAAGTTTTTTCATTATTATCATTAATCTCCGTCTCAAAAAACTTAAGCCCAAACGTAGAGCCGTCAAGTTGGGACGGTCCCGTCGGGATGTCCCGTCCCGCCATACAAATGGGACGGGATGGGACGGAATATTTTAGTCCCGTCCCGTTTTCGTCCCGTCCCGTATCGTCCCGTTCCCGTCGCGGGACAACTTATTTTTATCCCGTCCCGTCCCGTTTTCCTGTATTGACCCGTACAAGTATTATATGTTTATCACCACTACTACTAGTCTACTACTACACACTTAAAATAAAGATTAGTGCGTAAAATTTGACTTAGATAAACACTTATGTTTACATTTTCACTTGAGCATACCATAAGTTGCTATTTGCCTTCTGCTTGTATCTAGGTTATATTTTGATTGTTCAATGGAGTAGTTTTATGTTTCTGTAAGTTTGTTGAGCATACCATAAGTTGATGTTTCATGATGAGAAAATAACTGTGTTTTGTAACTCATGTTATGTTTTATAAATATGTAGTTTGGAGTTGGAGTTTCTTGTTAATATTATATTTATGAATATTGATTTTTGGCCTAGTCAACGCTTATTCCTCCTAGTCAACGGGTCCCGCATGGGTCCCGCGGGATCCCGCGTCCCGCAAATGGGACGGAATGGGACGGAGTATTTTCGTCCCGTCCCGTTTTGTCCCGTCCCGTTTCATCCCGTTCTCGTCGTGGAACAACGTAATTTTGTCCCGTCCCATCCCGTATTTCCGTATTGACGGCTCTACCCAAACGAATCGTATTTTGGACCGAATTCACATGGTTGACATGTGAAACAGTTGAAATGTACTCCAGGGGCCACACCACAACACAGCACAGAGACACGTACAATCCGTTCCGTCCCACTTTCCATTTTCATTGTTATCAAATAAATATTGCACTTTCTATTTTAATTCATCACAATATAAATATTATATTTTTAAATAAAAAATGTGACCTATTGCATTGTTATCATTGTTTAAATAATGTATAAACTAAGAAATTATTGTTATAAAAAATATTGAAAAGTTAACTAGAATACTCCCTCCGTCCCAATAGTAGCTTCCCATTTTGCCATTTTGGGTGTTCCGTTAATAGCTTCCACTTTCCTTTTTTGGCAAAGGAATCTTCACTATTCCCTCCACTCATTCTCTCCCCTCCATTATTTTAATTCTCACAACACCATTATAATTTACTATTCTCTCCACTCATTCTCTTTCCTATTTTCAAATTACACTTACATCATTTTTACTTCCTCCCCAATTCCTTAATTTGCGTGCTGCCCAAAAAATGGGCAGCTCTTATTGGGACGGAGTAGTATTTATTAACATTTATTAAGAAGAGAGAGAGAGAGAGAGAGAGAGAGAGAGAGTAAAAGTTTGTATATTCAACTATCACTTCCTTCTTGTAAAATGTAGCCTCGAAAAGCATGAAGAGAGGGAGAAAAGAACAAAAACTTATGTGCGTGATGGAAAGACTTACCGTTAAGGAAAACGACGACTTGATGGTTGTCATACTCTACATTATGCGTTTTTCCAGATTCAACTCCACCGAAAGTCACCCCACAGTAAGCCTACCGAAACGGATTCAGATTACCTCACTTAGTTTGGTCCATTTATTCCGATCTTGATAATACATATTCAAAGATTAATTAAAAATGAACGTTATAAACCGAATAAATAGCGTGAATCGGGTCCATTTATTCCGAGTTAAAAATGAACGGTATAAATCTCAATGAATTTGACCCAAAATATAATTTATACAAGTCTAAATTACCACAAAGGGAGTGGGTTTTTCCTAACTTTGCTCGTCTTGCTTTCTCGTTATTTCCACTATGTCGAACTAAACATATCAGAGCGAATAATGACTAATGCACATCAATTATACATGCCGACCAGACACCATCTTATATACCGAGCAAGATATTCAACAAAATCGACTAAGGTCTCATCAAAAGAAGAGGACTCCCTCCTCGGTCTCTATATAATAAAAGGAAATGGGCTTCCCTATCCTTACTCTCCACTTCATCGGCGTCAAACTAAACTGACCAAGCAACTTATGCCGAAAAGCTCGCATACGAGGCGCACGTGCAGAATACATTATTTAATCCTACTCAAATAAGGAATGTGAACATTTATAATTCCACCAGGATTATAACCGCCTCTCACACGAATTTCTATTCAACATGGATTCTACAATACTATGCCTATATAAATAAGCCATAATTCACATTATTTTGGGTAACATATCTTTTGACTCTAAACTTTTGTCAATTGATTTCTCTATCTAAACACAAATACTTACTCTCACACCGGAGGGCATTCGCCGGTGAAGCCCGACTTAGTTTACGTGTTTGTTCATCTTTTTCAGGCTATTCAATCATACAGGATACAACCTGCCGCTGGATTTGGGATAATCCGAACGTTTTTGGCATCATCAGTTTGGTTTCATTGCCGGGAAACGATTCAAAATACCCATTGAATAGCTTAAAAAAATTCTCATTCCTCTCTTCTAAACCTAATGTAAGACGGACATACTGCTAAGATTACTCCTGAACATGATAGCGTTCTTGTGGAAAAGATCCATGCCAACACAAGGACTGCCTTTTCTCTTGTCAATGGGGAATTGCCTCCTCCACCGCCTCTGATTGATGAACTGCCGCCCCTAGGAATGAATCTGCGTTCTATGGGACATCCGATAATCGACACAGTGCAGACGAACCCTCCTCCTCATCGGCGCCGAGGAAGGCCTGCCAGTAGCCAGACGACGAGGAATGTTGCCCAGGGAGGAACTGGGGCTTCCCCCCACAGGTTGATCGCAGAACTCTACTGCATCAACAAATGAAAACTTTGCAACGTATTTATGAAACGCAAAACGTCTTGCTACAATTAGATCCTGAATATTCTCTGGCTGAATTCATGAGGCCTACGAGGACTGAAAATTCCCTTGAAGGCGTAGTCGTTGACAAAGTGGTAGTAAGAGGAATAGAGAAAATATTCCTCGTGGCCAACATCCCCCTCACCTTGGCATCTCTGGTAGATCCAGGAAAAACCCCAAGATGTCCCTACTGGTCATAAGGCACATGGGAATGGCAACATAAGAAACGAGGTAGATTTGAGAAGTCACTTGAACCAACAAAGGGAGCAGGAGGTTAATTCTGCTGACTTAAGGCAAGGCTTAGTCATGCAAGGCATAAAACCCCTCCTCGTCGTAATACCCCTCCTCGGCCTAGGAGCCCTCATCGTCCTAGAAGCCCTCCTCGACCAAGGAGCCCTCCTCGTCACAGATCACCTCCTCATCCTGAATTGGCACCTAGAAGGGACAGAAAACCATCTGGGCATGTGGACTATCACCAGGAGCGTGAGGAACATAGTCGAGTGAACGATCACAAAAAGAAAGAAATGACCCATCACAGCTCTCATTTCCGTTCAGGGATCGATGCCAGAGAATTATTACTCTTGAAAAAGAGATTAGATGAGATGGAAATGGAAATGGAAATGGAAATGGAAATGGAAATGGGGAGAAAGGAAGTGGACATGATGATTCCAGTGTTACCCGTCCTTTCTCCATCAAATTAATGATCTACCTCCCAATCCTGCTCTTAAAATCCCAAGTTTTAAAAAATATGCGGGAACTACCGATGCACGGGACCATGTGCAAAATTTTGAATCCACTATGGCCCTCCTCACCAAGATAGATGACATTCTCTGCAAGACTTTTGCAAGTACCTTCTCCGGAACAGCTTTGTCCTGGGTCCGTGAGCAAAAGACGGGAAGCATCGATAGCTGGAAAATAATGAGGAGAAGGTTCCTGAACCACTTTGCCACAGTAGGGAAGAGGAAGAAAAGATTGACTGGCCTTGCTAACATCGAGCAAATGAATAATGAAACAACTCTGAGTTACTACAATTGCTTTAGAGCCATAGCAGAACAAGTGGAGGAAAACCTGACAGACAGGGAGGTGATTGTTTGTTTTAACTCCAGACTGAGATCTGGACAGTTGATCTATGAACTTTATGCCAGAGAGCCTAAGTCAAATTTGATCTGTACAATGTGGCTTACGCAATAGCGATGGCCGAAGAGAAAAGCAAAAAGAGGTCTGAAAAACCAGAAGCAGAGGCAGCTGGCACCAACCAGGCTTCAAATGGAAATGGCTATATGGGGAAGAATAGAACTCGGGCTACTAAAAAAGCCGAGGTTTTTACCCCCCTCACAGAAATCATGCAGTTGGTGAATCTAACAAATCCCCGACTGCTCGATGAAAGAACAAAATACACCCGTGACAGCTCCAAGTATTGTACCTTTCACAAGTACCACGGACACGACATGGAAAATTTTATCTCCCTCAAGAGAATGATCCAAAGATGGGTAGACGAGGGAAAGCTTAACCGCTACGTTATGAGAATGGATAACAAGCAGAAAAGAAAAGATGACGACATAAATGACAAAGAGGATGAAAGGGAAGACAGACCTCCTAGGGCCAAGCTCCATGTTATAAGGGAGGAGACTGTCTCTAATAAAAAATTGAAAGACTAGATCCACGAGCTAAGTAAAGTCTATCACATCCCCGCCTGGATTCATAAGGAGGAGGAAGTCATTAGCTTCTCCCCTAATGAGTTAGCCGGAAGTCGCGCGGCTCGCGAACAACCCTTGGTAATCAAAGGGAGGATTGACAACTGTGAATCTGAGAGACTCCTCATAAACTCGGGGGCCTCCCGAGATATTCTGTATTACTCTACCTTCTAGAGATGAATCTGAAGGATAGCATGCTGGATCCATACTCTAGAACACTAGAAGGCTTCACCAACCACAAAGTCAGCGCCATGGGGACAATTGACTTATTGCTGGAATTGGGTGATCATCCCTTTCGAGCAGAAGCCACAGTAATATTCGTGGTCATGGATCTGACAAGTGACTACCATGTCATCCTAGGCATTCCAAGTCAAGGCAAACTTGGGTTGGTCGCCTCCCTCCCTCACTAACGAGTTAAATTCCCTACACGTGTTGGAGACGGATGTGTGAGGGAGATCCCCTAGGATTTCTTGAAGCATGTCATGAGGAGCATAAAAACATCTAGAAAGGTGGAGGTGGACACATCGGAGGAAAATGTGAAAATATCTAATTCTGTAAAGACTACGAGTATCAGTTCTAGGCTCAACCTGATCTTCAAAGTAGATAACGAGGACCACATGATCCTAGATATGTATGAAAACAATGACACAGTTATGTCCGTCCCAGACTTAGCCCCTCATCTCGTCAGCGGCCAGAATCGGGGGCCAACCCTGACTTGAGGCAAGGAGAGCTACCATACGTAGACGAACTAGTGGAAATGAAAGACCTAGACATAAATGGTGAGGAAGGTAGAAGACTTAGATAAATAATCATCGAAACACTGCAATTTCGAGATGGTTCAGATATGAAGCCCGTAGATGAATTGGAAGAAATCATACTCAATCCCGACTATCCAGAACAAAAAATAAAAATAGGGGGCTAGATCTCCCCTGAAGAGAGGGAGGAAATCATCACCCTCCTAAAAAATAATCTTGATGTCTTCGCCTTAAAAGTTGAGGATATGAGGGGAATCAAGGAAAAGATAGCTCTCCACAAGTTGGAGGTTGACCCATCTGTTAAACCTATCAAACAAGCACAGAGGATTTTTGCAAATGACAAGGAAGATGCCATCAAAGAAGAGGTGCATAAATTACTAAGTGTTGTAATTATCAGGGAAGCAATCTACCATGTTTGGTTGGCCAATGTTGTGATGGTAAAAAAACATAACAGGAAGTGGCGAATGTGTGTCGAATTCACAGATCTCAACAAAGCCTGCGCAAAAGACAGTTACCCTCTCCCCAGAATTGACAAGCCGGTAGACTCAATTGCTGGACATAAAACACTCAGCTTCCTAGATGCTTACTCTGGTTATCACATAATCAAAATGGCTATTGAGGACATTGAGAAAACATCCTTACAGGCAGCTGAAGGAATTTATTGTTATACCATGAAGCCCTTCGGGCTAAAAAATGCGGGCGCAACCTACCAGCGAATGGTCAACAAAGTTTTGTGGAGCAGATAGGCCGTAAAATGGAAGCCTACATAGATAATATGGTCATCAAGACTATGAGTGGCAGTCACGCCCCTGACTTGAAGGAAACTTTTGATAACCTATGAGCAAACAACATGAAACTGAATCCAAGTAAATGTGTGTTTGGGGTGACAGCCGGAAAGTTCCTAGGCTTTATGGTATCGCAAAGAGGAATTGAGGCAAATCTAGAAAAAATCAAAGCCTTGATAGACATGAAGGAATCTACCAACATCAAGGAGGTTCAAAGACCGAAAGGAAGGATAGCTGCACTTGGGAGATTCATTGCAAAATCCGTCGAAAAATGACTGCCTTTATTCAAAGTCTTCAATGGGACCAAGAGCTTCTCCAGGACATCTGAATGCTTAGAATCATCCAAACAGTTGAAGGAGTACTTGGGATCCCCTCCTTTGTTGAGCAGCCCAGTCACGGGAGAGATGCTATACGTCATCCTAGTAGCAACGGACAACGCTATAGCTGCGGTATTAGTCCAGAATGAAGGAACCACACAGAAACTCATCTATTATATCTCCAAGGCACTATCAGATGTGGAGAGCAGGCACTTCAACGTAGAAAAGATAGCATATGCCCTAGTTATAGCGGGAAGAAAGATACGAGCATACTTTTATGCGCATCCCATCACTGTATATACTAATGCACCCTTGAAAAAAAAAAATCTTACATAAGTTGGATTGCTCGGGACGTCTCCTTATTTGGTCTATCGAGCTCACTGAGTTTGATATCAGATACCAACCTAGGAAGACACTCCTAGCACAACCTCTGGTGGATTTTATGGTTGAAACAACCTTTATAGGTGAGCACAATCCCACCTCCCGTAATCGCAAAAAACCTGCGGGGGAATAACCGACCATCGAGCTCCCATCCAACTTTTAGGTCTTATATACAGACGGTTCATCCACTAAGGAAAGAAGCGGAGCTGGACTTATACTAGCAAGTCCTGATGGAGAGCACACCATCCAAGACATCATCAGATTCAAGTTTCCTGCCTCCAATAATCAAGCTGAGTATGAGGCCCTGATATTTGGTATGGAGTTGTCATCCTTCTATGGAGCAATTAAGGTCACCGCCTTCTGTGACTCCCAACTTGTAGTGAAATAGATAAAGGGAGAGTATAACACTCAACATCCCACACTTACAAACTACAAAGACCTCGTCCTAGACATGACGAAAAAGTTGGATTTTTTTTTAAATAAGTCAGATATGAAGGGAGGATAATCAAGTGGCAGATATTCTATCTAAATTGGCAACTATTGACATGGCAGATCCCGACTCTAATCCACTCATAGCCTTCGCCGAAGAACCTGCCTACGAAAGACTGTAACTTATGCTCATAGATGGGGAAGAGAGGTGTTGGATAGATGACTACATGGATTTCATTGAAAAGAACCAACTCCAAGATGATGAGTCATGTGATAGACTTATCAAGAAGAAGTCAGTAAGGTTCACAGTGATGAACATAATTCTCTACAGGAGATCATTTACAAAGCCCCTGCTGAGGTGCGTCTATCCCAAGGAAACATAAAATCTATTGGCAGAAATCTATGAAGGCATTTTTGGTGGTCACACGGGGGCCAGAACCATAGCTGACAAAATCATCACTCTAGGTTACTATTGGCCAAACCTGAGAAATGAAGCGCAAGCTTACATAAGAAAGTGTGACAAGTGTCATAGATACTCTGACATTTCCTATATTTCCAGCAGTGGAGCAGACTCTCATAATACCTACGTGGCCATTCCACATGTGGGGAATCAACATAATCGGACCCCCCGCCCGAGTTAATTGCAAATATGTAATCGTGGCAGTCGACTACTTCTTCAAATGGATTGAAGCTAAAGCATTAGCCAAAATAACAAAGGAGAACGCAATCAAATTCGTACACGATTTCATTTGGTGCCGCTTTGGGGTTCTACACACTATAATCTCAGATCATGACCTTCAATTTTCTAAGGCATTCACAGCAGAGCTGAACAGACTGGGAGTCCGGCACATCAAGTCATCTGTGAGAAGACATCAATGCAACGGACAAGCGGAAGCAGCCAACAAGTTGGTACTAATGGCCCTAACCAAGAACCTTGAAGGAAGTGATGGTAGATGGTTGGACGAACTTCCCTTAGCCATTATGGGCAGTTCGCACAACCACCCGAGGGACAACCAGGGAAACCCCATTCGCACTGACCTTTGGTTCTCAGGCCATGTCACTAGCTGAGATGGCTATCCCTATAACTAGAAATTCAAACTATGATGAGGAAGTCAACAAGGTCAACAGGCTCCTAGACTTAGACCTAGTAGATGAAAGAAGAATAGCTGCTCAGATGAGGATGGTGAACTACAAACAAAGAACCAAAGCCTATCATGACAAAAAGGTCAACAAAAGAGTATTACAATTCGGTGATTGGGTACTTAGAAAAATTGAAGCAACTGGCAGGAAGGCTGAACAAAACAAGCTCTCCCCAAACTGGGAAGGCTCCTACATCATCACTCAAGTTATCAGAGAAGGGACCTAACGAATGAAGACCCCAGATGGACAAGAGTTGAAACATCCATGGCATTCTGATCATTTACGGAAATACTACCATTAGTTTTAGTCTGTTTTTTTATGTAATAGATTAGTCTTCTCTTTATTTTTATGTTAAATAGGATTGCAGTTTGATGTAATCAATTTCACTTAATAAAGATTTAGTTTTCATCAAGACCAACGACTGGTAATACAAATGATGAGGAACTCCCTCCTCGTCATTCAAGGGATAAATTCCCACCAAAATACGTAAGACATATGGCCGAATGACCTTCCTCGATATAGAGATGTAAAGCATCAAAAATACCTAAGATCTATGGCCGAATAACCTTCCTCGACATAGAGAGGTAAAACATAAAAAATACCTAAGACCTATGGCCGAATGACCTTACTCGGCATAGAGGTAAAACATCAAAAATACATGTGACCTATGGCCGAATGACCTTCCTCGGCATAGAAAGGTAAAACATTAAAAATACCTAATACCTATGGTCGAATGACCTTACTTGGCATAGAGAGGTAAAACATCAAAAATACCTAATACCTATGGCCGAATGATCTTTTTCGACATAGAGAGATAAAACATCAAAAATACCTAAGACCTATGCTGAATGACCTTCCTCGACATAGAGAAGTAAAACATCAAAAATTGGCTAAGGCTTGTGTCGAATGAA
The DNA here is from genome assembly GCA_022495995.1 of Adenophora triphylla var. japonica. Taxonomy (NCBI): domain Eukaryota; kingdom Viridiplantae; phylum Streptophyta; class Magnoliopsida; order Asterales; family Campanulaceae; genus Adenophora; species Adenophora triphylla. Next base: position 102,652 of record JAFEMH010006750.1, on the reverse strand, counting down.
TCTCCTCGACATGAACTGATTAGTCCTTAAAAATACCCTAAGTGTCATGCCGAGGAACCTCCCTCGGCCTAATAACAACTTGTAAAGTCACCAGGTGATTTAAGACCGAACGAGCTTCCTCGGTTTTAACTACTAAAATACCAATGATGAGGAAACTCTCCTCGTCATCCCATGAAAGTTGAATACTTGGGCAAAATTATACAAGACTTTGATGTTGTCGGGGACGACAGAGGCTTTGATGTTGCCGGGGACGACAGAGGCTGGCTCCCACACTGCTCGGCCTGCTTGGGCATCTTTCTCGGCCATGATTTCCAAGTTATAATCAGAAAATGGAACCAGGTGGTGAAGAGCCCTAGCTTCCTCGTTATACTGATCCCGGCAGATCAGCTGAGCAATCTTATTAATATCTAAGCCAGTGGTGGGTTCAGCCAGGAGACGACGAGCAAGATAGAGGTAGCCGTCCTCGAACATGGTGGCCGTCTTCTCATCCACCGCGTCCTGGAAGGCCTGGCTCTCCTTGAAGCGGGTCACAGCCGCTTCCTCCCTGGTGACAAGAGTAGATTCATAACCTCGGCACTTGGCTTCGGCTTCCTCGGCCCTCACTTGGACCTCGGCCTTGGCCTTCCTTGCCTCAGTAAGCTCAGCTTCCTTGAGCCGGAGACTCTCCTCGGCTTGAGCACGAGCTTCTTGTGCCAGCTTCCGGGCTTCCTCGGCCCTCTTCACTTCTTCCTCGGCCTTGGCCTGAGCAGCCTCTAGGTCGGCATTCTTGGCCTTCAAGAGCTCGGCCAGGCTAGCCTTCTCGGCCTCGCCCATTTCTTGGGCGGTCTTAGCCTCATGCAAGTGCCTGGCATTGTTCTTTGCCAAGACATTTTCATAAGCCGTGACCGAGGCAAGCTGCAAGAAAAGTCAAAGTCAGGAATCTATCAAGTATAAAGTTACGAGATCAGTAAGACTAGATAGTTACCTCGGCAATCAAAAGCCCCTTGCGGCAGAGCAAGTTCTCTTGGCTGGGCTTCTCTCGGACGAGTGCCTCATAAGCCTCCTCGTCCAAAGCTCTTTGAACGGGAGCTCTGCCCAGCCTCAACAAAGGACCCTTCCTGTTCTGAAGAGGAATGCCCCTCAGACGCGGAACATTGGCAGCCATGCGCCGAGCCAGCTCATCGGCCTCGTCATAGGTTTTGACGGTTTGGATGGTGAGGACGGGAGGAGCCTGGGGATTGGAAGTTTCACCAGCAGGCCTCTTAGCTGAAGGCTCCTCGGTGCTAACTGCTTGGGCCCTCTTGGAGCCAGAACGCCTTGCGACGAGGTCGGACTCTTCGGCCCCCACCTCCTCGGCATCAACATGGGGGATATGCCCCTCTCCAGTTGTTGGGTTAGCCCGCTCCTCGAACGTCGCCTCCTCGGCATTAACTTCCTCATGCAGTTTGAGGGGAAGGGGATGGTCACCCTGGGCACTCAGTATAAGGTTGCGGGCATTGGCTTCATCTTTCCTCTCCGTCAAGCCCGACTTCTTGACTTGTTTTCTCTTCTGTTTTATCAGCTCCATGGGACTTAGCCTTTTCATGACTAGTTCTGCTTCCTCTTCGGGGGTCAAATCTGCAGAGGCAAGGAGAAATGGTTAAGTACGAGCATAAAGAAAATCAACAATAATGCAAAAAACTACAAGTGCCAAAAGGATAAAACATTTACATCCGACCACGTCTTCTTCATCCAGACATTGGTCAAGGGGAGGGACTTTACACCTCGGGAAATCCTCATGAAAAATGAGGCCAGGATGCGTTGTCCAATCATTGAAACGCCTCCCCCTCTTAACAGCGATGAGGGGAACCACCCCGTCCTTCGGTCCCGACATTAGTCCGGCCTAGATATAATAATGGTCTGAGGCTTCAATGGCCGACCAATCGAGGAGTCCCACCTCGGCAAACGACTCTAAGTGCTTGATCAGATCCTTGGTCCACTCATATTGTTGAACCCGGCCTGATGAAGTTGGAGGATGGCAAGGGGATTGGAACTCCCAGCCTTGGCGGCTCTCAACCCTAATGGCATGGTTATCCCAACCCGCAACTTTGCTAGACATTGGGAGAAGAAGTTTTGGCTTCTTGGGTGAACTCCGGATGACGAGGAGCCAACTGTCTTTGACGAAGCTGACTTGATAAAAGTGGCGAAATGCTCCCATGGTCGGCTCAAAGCCTAAGCTCCGGCAGAGCACTATAAAGCTTACGAGAACCCAGGTACCATTGGCTCCTAGCATGGCCGGCACTGCCCTCACATCGTCTAGAAATTCGTTGATAAATGGGTCCAAAGGAAGACGGAGCCCCTGTTGAAATTGTTTGAAGTATATGTGGACGTAGTCTTCATTGTAATAGAAGCCCTTCTCCTCTTTATCCGTCTTAAAATCAGGTTTGCCAATATAAGTTAACTTATATTCGACATTGTCCACCCCGTACGTGGAATACAACTTAGCAAGCATGGGGTCCCCAGCCTTTGGAGGCCTCTCTCGTCCTCGACCTCCCCTTCCTCGGATTCCCCTTTCGCCTTTTACTCGCTTCAACTTGGGGCACCGTCACGAAGGCATCAACTATGCGTGCGGGACGAGGAGGTCTCTCTCCTTCTCTTCCCGTCATATCTCGCAAAAAGACGAGGGACAAAGTTAGTTACCTCGTCAATGGCTGATCTTAGGACGGGGAAGGGAGATACCCCTCCTCGTTATTACATAAGGCCGAGGAGGGAGCCTTACCACTCAGACGGTCACGAACTATATGATCTGAAGACGGTAGAACATTTCGATGTGTTCCACTATTTCCGCTCTATCCTCAAGCAACACTACATTACGAGTCGAAGAATCAATTCGATCTATCCTTGTTTTATCTGGGTATTAGATGAACATCCGGGTACGGCCCTAACTTCTCAACATCTTTCCTATGTCATCCAAGTTCAGCATCAACCATGGACCTCTCTCTCTACGGTAAACCCTCATATTGCCGGTGTGATATCCATAACGGAATCGGGGGAAATGGTCCCAAGAACGAGCCATTTCTAAGGGGAATCAAAGATCAATGGGGGAGTTTTATTCAATATTCAAAGAAATTCACACAAAATTCGAAGAAAGTCAAAGATTCAAAGTTTTGAGAGTTGAAAGCAAAAACTCATGAAGAAAAGCTTCAACATTCAACAATGGTGGTTCATTTTTCTTGGCACATTCAAAATCTCTTCTAAAAACCCTAGAAAACGCAAAATCAGGAATGGAATGCATAAAAAGCAAGAAAAGTCATACCTGGTGTTGAAAATTCGGTCGGAATCACACTGGAAGATCACAACGCCGGAAACCTAAGCCTCGCCTGAAACTGGGAATGATGAAACTCTGAGATTCGCCGGTGAACTTCTCGCCTATGCTCTCAAATAAATTGGGTGTGTAAAGGTTTAAATGGAAGGGTTTTAGCTTTTTATACTCTCTTAATCGGGTCAAACCCACGGGTAAAGTAGGCAAACGGGTATGGCGCCCCTAAAATTAATTGCTGGTAACAACTTCCGAGGCGTGACAAGACTGGGGGGCCCCATGTAATCATCAGAATATTAACCGTCAGATAATGAAGCGACGCCAAGGACACGTGTCAAAGCATGTTCGTATCCTATAAGCCGAGGACGAGATGACTTTCTCCTCGTCCTAAGCCGAGCTAGAAAGTCGGGGGCCACTGAACAGTATAAACCGAGATACGAACATGGGCTTGCCCGGCTTGGGCCCAAATGGATTGGGCCATAAAGCATAATCCAATACACAAGTATCAGTGCTCAATTACAAGGGCTGAGGTACCCTCCTCGTATGCCGAGGAGCCCCTCCTCGGCCTTAGCTTGACAATGTGCTCTACATATTTGGTTCACTGTGTTTCGAGATGTCACAAGTGACGAGGAGAGAAAAGTTCTCACCTCGCATATCATCACATGACGTGGAGAGATAATCGTTCATCCCTAAGATATTTCCATGCTCTGGCCAACCATCAAATGACGAGGAAGCGTAATCACGCATCTCGGCTTACTTCGCCAAAGCCGAGATAAAACATTTATGCTCCTCGGCGTTCCTGCCAGCGTGCATCATATAATCCTATTCAAACAAGGATTCAACAAATATGATCCAATCAGATTGCAATCACCAACACCAATTCAAGTCAAACAATGACTCCTTACCGTATATAATTCTCTTAGGATTATATCTTATCTCTTTACAAGTTCACTTCAACATGAATTCTACCAATCCATCCCTATAAATACAAGCCATATAGCTCATAATTTGGTACGTTACTTTTTACAATACAGAAACTCTGTCAATTTAGTTTCTCATAATCAAACCGTGAACTTATTCTCACGCCGGAGGGCCTTTAGCCGGAAACGCCCCGGCTTAGTTTACATGTTTTCTCTTATTTTCAGGTCTTGCAATCTCCGGAGCATCCGAACGCTTGAATTTGGGCTGATTTGACGATTTTGGCATCATCAGTAAATTTAGAAATTTCCCTACTACCTCTGAAATAAATGTAATTATGTTATTAAAATAAGAAATAAGTTGTATATTTTATTTTTATAATTACTCTTAGGACCTATTTTTAAATTCTGAACAGGGTCTGTAAAATATTTGGACCGACCCTGGATGCTTGGTTGAAACTTGTTGCCAACTCAAATGTTTTAATTTCTCATGGTCTAAATGACAAATATTTTTCATATGAGAATTTTCTGAATGGCGAGATGGACAATGTACAAGAATATCTTGGAAAATCATTTGTGCGTATCAAGTCATTACTTGTAACACGTTCAAAAGAGATTTGACTCCGGCGATATCAATAGCAAAAGTTCGATTTGGGCGATACTTGACGTTTATAATGTTACTTAGGCCCCGTCTTGTCGAGCGTTTTTGTTAAAACGGAGATAAAAAAACTCAGCTTTTTTTTTATTAAGCGTGTTAGTCAAGAGTTTTAGACGGTTGAATTTTAAAAAGTTGGGGATATTTTGGCCGCTCAAAACTATAGCGGCCAAAAAAAGCTCCGTTTTAAAAAATCTCTGTTTATAAAACTGTGCACCAGACGAGGCCTTATCCTAAGGCTAAAGCTAAAGCTATGATATTAAATTTTACCGGGCTTGATAAATTTAGAAGTATTATAGGTGCATGTAACTTATTATTTATTTCTATTGCTTCTTGTTTTATTCATGCTTATTATAACTGTTGTCGGGCACCATTTTATTAAACTTTATTGATGCAAGTATGCGTTGTTCAACTAATTCTGATCAAAATTTATAAAAACAATAATTATTTTCATGATGTACTTAAAATAATTATGCTTAGTATTTTTTATATCACATCAATAAAATTTGATTAAAATTTTACTTTTGATAATAAAAATAAAATAAAACTTAATTTTTCAAGAAGTTGATAGTGAAATACTCCCTCCGACCCATTCGAGATTGCAAAAACTATTTCATTAAAAGTTTAGATCTTGCAAAATCCATTTTATATAAATTTTTATTTCTTAATAAATAGTAGGCCCCAAATATCATACTAACAACAATTATCCATTAATCATTTCCTACCTCATTTTCTCTCTCCTACCAAACTATCTACACTTACAACACATTTAACACATTAATGACTATTTTTTACAAACTGGGGTGGAACATAGGGAGTAGCGTTAAATACATGATGTATAAAAGAATGGATGGTAGTATTTCATTAATGTGTCAGCTCCCAGATTCAGGAGTCTAATATCAGAAATAAAAAGAAAAACGACAAATAACTGTTCCTTCAAGTCTTTGGACTTATTAATGTAAGTGACTTGGAAAGTGTAAAAAGCGGTTATAATTTTTTTTATTTATTTATCTTTTTTTTTTTTTTTTTATATCCGTGTTCCTGCACCACCAGGTTCAAGACTACCTACCGCCTCGCCCTTCAGCCGACTTCAAATGACTGCAGAATCGACATTACGTGTCCGGAGCCGACACTGATTTGGTAATACGCCAACTAATATCACATACAAGGTCCAACCCCAGAAGAAAGCAAATTGCTTCCGCCATGAATCAAACCCACATTGCATGTCTCCAGAATCTTATGTCCCCCTCCTTTTACCACTCGGCTATGCCCCGAGAGGGACGTAAAAAGCGGTTATATTATATCAATGACACATGGAGGTTTGTTGATCATCAATGTTTATTTTGGTCTTTTTTTCATTTAATCTAGGATTATGATATTTATAGTGAAAAGTGACGAAAAAATTATATCGAAAACGTGCTTTCCGTTGAATTGCAACACCTTTTTATATTTACAATACTCTTAAATTGCAAAAGAGTAATAAAAATTAAAATTTTATATATTCATTCGACTTTTAGCTGCAGCAAAAATGACAAACTTTTTGTCATATTTTCTCAATCTTTGAATAATGGTTGAAATTAATTCAATTTGGTGTAAATCCCACCTACCGTATATAAAAGTGATACCGGCGTACCTTGACGTGAAATAATCTCGGCTTGGCTGCGGCTACAGCGTAGCTGCAGCAAAAACCATATTTCAACTGGTTAAGTATTACACATGGTAAAGACAAATTAAAGTTCAATTTGAGACATTCCCGAGGTGAAGCAGTATTTTTGTTTGAAGATAAAGAAAGTGGATTATGTGCATGGACTTGACCGTTGACACTACACATGAACAAAGTAAGACAGTAGAGTTGTTGCGGGTGTGTGCGTGTGTGTGTGTGTGTGTGTGTGTGTGAGAGAGAGAGAGAGGACTTACCAGGTGACACAATTCCATGTTTAGGCAACCAAAGGCAAAGGGTCACTGGATGTGTGAAGGAGACATCAACCTTCCTGAGATTAGTTGTGATAGTTCAGTAGTCCCATGTCATGCCTCCAACTGATTATAAATCATAAACCCTTCAGATCCTGCATTAATAAAAATCAAAACTTTTACTTGTTGACAGCCACAATACCTCATACTCCCTCTGTTCCAAAATGAATGTCCAAAAAAATTTCAAATTTTCATTTTGGGGCAGAGGGAGTAGTAATTAACAAGGAGAGAATATAAACCAGACTGCCAAACAGTAAGAAAATCATGACTACCCTTGTCACATTCCACAGTACAGTAAATAAAACACTTGCAAAATTTTCCCATGCGGTAACCTAATAGTAGTATTGTTAAGCATTAGCGGTCCCCCGAAGAATGATAACTCAAAAACACCCCATCCCAATGACTCGTCATATCCTCTCGCTGTCCATTGGTCCAGACTTCTTCCTTTACCTGGTGGACTTCACAGCAGCTCAATTAATACAAATTTGGACCACCATTCCAATATTGTCTTCATTTCACAACTAAATAAAGTCTTAATCAAAAATTTGTCAGCAGCCATGCGTACCATTCGTTTTCAATCCAGTCCCATGCAAATAATACAACAAAGCAGTTAGCCATATAAGAAGAAGCCAAGAAGAATGAGTAACCGGAAACAAGAAAAAGGACAAAAACCAATTGATTGGTGGTAGATGAATTATGTTGGTAGATGAATTATGTTGTTGGAAAATTGAGGTCGCTTTCAAAGCTGTAATCTAGCGTTGCCAGCTTCTGTGGGGCGGGGAAAGATTGTTTAAAAGAATCTCAAAAGTCCGTGAGCAATTATATGAAATTTAGTACAGTACAACTTACTTGATTGTCGGCTATTACCAAACAACTCCAACGATGCATCTCTATAGTCAACATCACCATTTGTGTAGTGCCTTATCATTGCTAAGTTCTTGCTCTTCCATAAACATCCAATGCCAGAAGATGCCACGTGGCACGAGAAATTATAACAAATTGCAACATCATAACAAGCTTCAAGACAATTTGACAGTGTTCTTACAACTTTTAGACAGCAAAGTATCACTCCACACAACTGATTGCTGAAAGTGATCATTGCACGTTACTGATTCACAGAATTATGGATCATCATAGATTCATTATCTATACGCACACTTGACAGAGTCATAAATTCCCATGCTCCACCCCCTAGCTAATGAAACTATGATCTAAGGAATTTACCAATCAATTCATGACCTGCAAAAACAGGATTAAGGCTTTCCAAAACTGCATATTCTCGCCAATTTGCAACTTCGAATAAAATATTGATCTCGATAGTAAAAGAGAGGCCAATTAAGAGAAGTGCGCAAATCTCCATGCTTCTTTTTCCTGTGCATGCATGCGTGTGAAAGTGTTGACAATTTTTTTTGTCTGATGGCGGTGGGATTAGGGAGAGTAGGGCATTCACTTATTTGCAAGAGGTGTGGAACACGAGATTAACATTTGTAGTCCCATAAACCTTAACAATGAAATGAACAATCCTAAGTACGGAGTAATACTTGCTAGCATGCACCAGGCAGCTCCACTGAAAATATCTTTACTGTTGATTTCTCATCACAGAGGCCTATCCACACAAGTATGATCTTTCTTTCCATTATTTACACTACTTACAAGTTGGGCCCCAAGATTAGTTGAAGTCATGAACGCCATGATGGGCCTTGGCCAGCCACGTCTAAATACATATTCCCTCTGTCCCAACTAAAGCTTCACCTTTTATCTATCCAAAAGGGTGTCCCATTACAAGCTTCACCTTTCCTAAAATGACAAAATTAATTAATATTATATTATTCATACCCCACTTGTCACTCTCACACACTTGAATTGTGGACCTCATTTGTCAATCTCACTCTCTTTTTCCTCTCACACATTTAAATTGTGGACCTCACTTGTCATACCCACTCACTTCTTTCCTCACACAACCCTTTTCCCAGTCATCATTTTTCTTAATTCTTGTGCCAAAGAAAAATGGTGAAGCTTTTAGTGGAACGTAGGAAGTATATCGTAAATGGGTCATGTCTCATCCAAAACTAAATGGGTTGCATAAAAGCTATGTTACTCCGACTCTTCAATTATGCTGAAGTACCCGTGTCGTCCGACACGACACGGGTATTTTATTGAGAAATAAAATTATAAAATGATACTTTTGTAAAAAAAATATTAATCAAACTAATTTTTATGATAACTATATAAATAGCCTCAATATATTTTGTTATTAATGTATCCCCATACCCATGTCCAAATTTAGGATAGTGTCCCCGTGTCCAAATTTTAAGGAAAACTGAAATCCGACACCCGGATCCGTACCCGTGTCGGATACCGGTACCCGAGTCCAAGTAACATAGCATAAAAGTACATTCTCCATCAAAAAAGAAAAAATAGAAGACTCTCACACTTCCATCCACCCAAGCTAGCTCTCACAAGCTTAGGTCAGAAAAGAGTGCAACCGCACTCCATAGAATAATTCAAATGAATGAATGATAGAATATGTATAACCATGACAGAATTTTCAAGAACATGCACGCTATGAAACCAAATTGTAGACTTCAATGCAAGTGCATGCCGGAGAAGATAACCATGATCGGACTTTTTAAAAATGCAAGTAATAGTACCGAGCAGTAGGCATACATATTTCTCTAGGCTAGGCATGTAGACAGCGATAAACTTATTGCAAGCCTTTAGATTGATATACCAAGATATATAAAAGTTTGGGTTACCAGTTAAAGGCCATAAATAGTAAAAGTACACAGGCAACTGCTTTGTAATCAAATGGATACGCAAAATGAAGTACATTTGGCAAATCCATTGTTTGACAGAGAGCATAAATGCATTACCTGGATTTCTTCCAACTTAAGACAAAGGGATACTTGACAGGGCAAAAGGTAATAGGTAAGGAGAATTCAGAAAAACAACATTACCTGGATTTCTTCCAACTTAAGACAAAGGGATACTTGACAGGGCAAAAGGTAATAGGTAAGGAGAGAATTCAGAAAAACAACAAGTAATCACTGCTTTAAAATCTTTATAAGGGGAGAGGAAACAAGTTTTGAAAAGACAGTTTTCAGAAACGTGTGATGGAACTAAGACACTTGAACTCTTTTTTAGTACAACACAAGTATGAGATAGATCAAATGAAAAATAAGAGCAAGCACGTCAAATATATATTTTATAGGTAACCTTTTCATTAATCTTCTTGATTAGAACTTACAAATTTTGCATGAGAAACTGACGCAAGGGATTGTGGGCCGCTTGCAAAGAAGCTAGAGTTGCTTTCTTTGGCAAGGGGGGAAGAGACATCATAAGACTTACCTGTTGAACGATATCCAAACAGGTGATCACCCCAGATATCATATTTAAATTCATCCTCATGCCTCTCATCCTCTGTTTTAATTGCTTTCTGATTATATAATTTAGAACCAGGAGCTCGTGCATGCGGAGCTATGGTAGATGTTGAAGACAAAACAGGAGAAGAGCACATCACATTGGAAGCACGTCTACCATTAGACGGGAAGGTAGCAGAAGGCAAAAGAATAGGTTTACAAGTAGCTTTTTTGTGGGCAGAATACTTCTCTTGAGCAGGAAAACTATTACCTTCATTCTTCTTAGAGACCTTGGGCTGCAATAGGCTGACTCCAGGTACAGGAATAGTCACTGAACTCCTTTCAAATACTCTGTCAGCTACATGAGTGAAAGGATTCCTAGCCTCAACACACTGATTGACATCAGGAGATGCTGCCCGTGATCGTTTAGGTGTCAAAGATGAGATAGGGGACAAAGGTGATGAAGGTGTTGAATTGCCACTATGACTACTTGAAACTTCAAACTGTCCAGCCAATCCCATACCAGAATTCTTTTTCTTCCTTCGACGTCTTCCTTTCTCTTTTTCAATTTTAACAGTGAGGTTTCCAGGTGGCTCTGTTCCTTCCCTTTTATTATCTGTCAAACTATTACTTTGAACAAGAGGAATAGCAGCTTCTTTGGAATTGTGAGCTTTTTGTTGCACTTGCACAATACTTGAACTCTCAGGACATCTGCTGACAGGTTCCAGCATTGAGGTCTTCCCTTCACCAATCGATCTGAAGAAACCACTTATATCACTGGACAAAGAAAACTTGCTTCCATGTTTCTGATTGTGAAGCAGATGAGAAGATCTCTCATCACAACATATAGATTCAATCGAACTTTTTCCACCCTTGAAGAAGGTATCTTGTGAACCAAATGTCGTGATTTGAGGAAGAATGCAAGAAAATACCAAAAACATCATAAAGCCAGCTAGAAGAATTGCAACCGTGGACTTTTTCAACCTTATCCACAAAATTGATCGTTTACACATATTGAGCATGGATACAGGGAGACTTGCTTTCATGGGTATTACAAGAATGCCTGTTGCCAAGGACAGTTCAAGATCCCTCTGCACCACAGCTGCAGAGAAATCCATTCGATAAGAAACTAAAAGCTTTATAGACTCCCCAGGTTCAAGAGCAATACCTTTACAAGGGTATACCACAAACCCGTCCAATCCACACTCTGTGCCTGAAACTTCAATCTTCCAAACTTCCAGAGGCAGGTCTCCAGCATTCTTGGCATACAACTCTTTCACAAATGGCTGAGCGCAAGCACGAGGAATGCCTTGAACATTGGATAACATGTCAGGAGGAGAGAAATTAAGAAAACTAGGTAGGCTGTACTCAAATTCTATAGTCTGCACTGACTCTTGCCCATCCAATAGAAGCAGTGAAAGTGAGCCTCCAGAACCACGCAATGATACCCACTCAACACCAGAGAGATTGTTCCTAACAAGAGCTGAACTTTTCCATGCACATCTGCTTGAAGGGTGAAAAAGAATTGGACCAAGAGATGCACTACCATGAGGATGGACATACATCTCTGTTAGAGCACTCTCCCCCATCGAAAATCCATACCTTTTTGGAGTTGAGTATTCTCTATTAACCAAACTACTAGAAGAAGGTGATTGTAAAACCCAATCAGATTCCCTACATTCATCAATAATTTCACCGGCATTCAAAATGAGCTGCATCAAGACGGGCTTATGACTTGGGTTTTTGACTCTAATCCACTTTGAGTGATGTGTTCCAACTTGAACCAATGGGAACAGAACCTCGTGATCATCGAGCACAGATAAGCCACTAGCAGTGCCTTGAGACTTCCAGTTTTCAAGAACCAATTCATCAGCTTCTGCCATTGCCTTCAGTACAAGTATAAAAATATAATGGTTACTGAGAACACCAGTTTTGCAAAAATATAATACTAGAAAAATAAGGAAACACTCGATATTCATAGGGAAAATTTATCCACTAAGGAGAGGAAATTGCAGATTACAAGCAGGTGACACAGTTTTGCCTAAATGAAGAAGAATATGTACTCCAGCTAGCTCACACAGCACATTGCTAATCAAATAGGTTGAATTCCCATGCAACATTTTACAAACCTAAAACCAGCAGTAAGAGCAAATGAAAAACCTATGGATCAAGCCATTTCAGGCCCCCTGTCAAAACTAGATATGCTAGCAAACCACTTTGTCCCTCAATAATGGAAGAATGTACAAGTATCTGCAGCAAGCCACACGTGAACAACAAATATTACTCCCTCCGTCCCTAGATGAGTGTTTATTTTCTTGTCAAATGTTCCCCAAGTGAGTGTCCTTTTTTAAGCAAGCACTGACTTGACCTTTAAAAAACATCATATCCAAATGTATACTTGCAATACTATTAAGTTTACAGGGCGGATAATAAGACTACTAAAGTACATTTGCTACTGAAATTGCTTAAGTAAAAAATGGACAGTCATTTGGGGACGGAGGGAGTATGTTCTACTTTTCTTTGAGGTGAATTTTCCTCCTATAACCCCCGTTTTCTCTCACATTTTTTTACAATTTCTCATATAAGATTCCCTCCCTATCTCTTCCCTCTCATTATCAACTTGCTCCTTGTCAACTCTACAAGTAGGTTGCAAATATTAAGCCACTCTTACGAACTTAGCTTCTCAATCAGTACGAAAGAAGAGATATAGGACCCTTTCATGATACTTCATCCACACATACATGTTTCTATGAGTTCTCTAATTTCTCTATTATTTAATAAGCAACTTTGTTCACATCACAATGAACCCTTATTTTGTAGACGATGCATAGGAACCTAAGATATTCTAACAATTGCATGAATTACCTAAAAGCTCTATTGCTTGCACCTCCTTGAAACATTGTAAACAGCAAACGAATCATGAAGTCAAGCATATGAACTGTGATGGTGCATGTAATCTAAAGCCGGGGGAGAGAGAGAGAGATGGACTGGGGTAACAATACCTTGATTTCTAATGGTGACTGTGTGTTACTGTCTACAGATCTAGTTTCTTCAATGCTGCTGTCTACGTTTTTGACATGATGCCTGTACCCAGTGGAAGAACCTGACAGGGATCTTGAACCAACACTGACTATATCGCTGCAAGGAATTTCGATATGATGAGTGCTAGAATCATTTGTTACTATGAGAATTTTGCAGTTCATGTTCGTATCAAGCCATTGCGATGGAGAATCATGTGATTGAATTGCTAAGGGAGTATATGTGACAACAGCTGCTTGTGTGACGGAACCAGGGAATAGCATTAGGCCTTCCATATATTTAATCTGGAAAATCTTGATGCTTTCTCCAGTTAAACTAATCTTGACAACAGTCAACAGATATTGAGCAGCATTTTCCAGCAAGACAGCGACAACCGAAATTCCATTGGCACAAGGCACTAGGACCTGAAGGGATACTGTAAAGGGATCTCTACGATCATCATACACTGATCTCCCTCCAACTTTTACTTCCAGAGGAACCATAACTGTATCCACCTCATTTTTGAAGGCCTCAACAATTGCATACAGAAGGAACCTACTAATTTCCCTTGAAATTGATAGAAGTCTAACTCAAAAATTGTCTCATTACTATTAGGAGCAACCTCCCATTTTCTGTGCGGCCTTATCGCCATTACTGGTAGACCAACTTCACCACTCTTGGCATCTAACCACTCCTTAAGAATGAGCTTACTAGGATCAACCAAAACCTCAGGATCTTTTATGGTACAAATAGCTTTAGTAAAATGAGAAGTGTTCCCTGAAGAAAATGATATCCAAGCACTAACTTCCTTCACATAAAGAATTTCATCAAAAGGATTGTATAAAGAGAGATTCTTGCTCCAACTTCCACTGGAAGAATCATCCACTTCAACCAAAGGTTGTATCCCATATGGGGACTCCCTTGCAAAGCCTCTAGCCTGGATCAAGAAACCACCCAAGCTTGTCTGCAAAATTAGCTGAGCTGAAGATGAGCCTAACCATATCGGAAGAAACACAAAACAAATGGCTGTAACTTCTCCAGGTCGCAGCACCACTTCACTAGAATTGCAAGGATAGTACTGTGTATTGCTACTGTAAGGTTCATAGATATTTAATATGCTGTCCTTGTGTGTATTTCGCACAATTAAAAAAGCTATAGAAGGTAAATATAAATACTTTTCTCCCCAGTCAAGCAGATGAGGGCTTATGTCCACTTGAAACGACGAAGAATCATCCGCGATGTCAGACTTGATTTTCACAGAATCCTCATTTTGGCTGACAAGTGGGGTTCTCCAATCAAGTAAATGACCTCTACAAGACGAAAAATCATCATCACTGCTACCAACATGACAATATGACATGTCATGAAAATCCTCTTGGAAGTTCAAAGAGCACGAGACAACTCCTCCATTTGAAAGCTTAAAATTACCACAGTTTGATGACCAGCTCAAGTTATGTGTTTGTGTAGATCCTGCCAGTAGGGTAGCATCAGGCTGAACCTCAGGAAATTCCAAAACAGCTGATTCAGCATCACGTGCCTCAGAAGAGAAACCAGGCAATGTCGAAGGAAAGCAGAACAAGTCAGAGCGAGTGCATACACTTTCTAAACTTTGGGGATGCACAGAAATCCCCATTTCAATTCCCTGGCTAAAATCATTAACAAACCCATCTTGGAAACCCGAATTTATACTGTCACTGTAAGTTCCGCACTCGTCAAATTCTACTGTATTTAGCACACTGCTCATGGAACATGGTCCACATGTAGCGAGGTAAAAGAGCGTACAAAATAGAAGAACCAAGAAGTGCAGTGCCTCGCCATACCGCAAAAACTCCCTGGATAAAGCCATGAATGCAAGTGAATATACCAATCCACTAATGAAACCAAAAATAACAAGAAAAAAAATTACTCCATTTACTGGAGTACTTTAAAACCCAAATTTCGGATTGCAATAGAAACCCCAAACACTAAGCAAACCAAAATATAAATCATTTAGCAGGGGGGGAAAACAAGGGGCGAGGAACAGTATTCATAGAAGCTGAGAAGAGTGTATAACTTCATCTCAATTATATTTGGCACTACTGTACAAACCAGTCAAGAAAAAAATGAATAATTACTTATGAAGGCCAACAATGATGCAGACTGATAATCATTCAATAAAACATTAAATACACCCAGATATACAAAACTAGCAGTAACAAAACCAAAACTTTCCTAAAATTGTGGAAACACCAAAACTCAAAACTATTAATAGCATTTAACTAAAACTAAACTAAACAGCAATAAATAAACAATAAAAGCCCTTCCAAAAACAATTACCGTAATCAGCAAAAAAATAAAAAAGATTCTATAAACAGAGTCAGTCAATAGCTACTTAAAAAAGTTAGTAAAACAAGTCCCAATCACCGCCATAAAAAAAACTCTTATCAATTTATAGTTCAATAATCGAACAACAAACGATAGACCATCCTTAAAGCACAGAAAACGTACGGCGATGAGAACTACGGAGCCATTACTGAATGATTGTAAGTGTATCGATGATTAAATAGTGATAGAAAATGGTGTTTGGAAGAACAGAAAGTGAGGCAAAATGCAGGAAAACGAAAAAATGAGAGTTGATGGAGTTACCGATGACTGGACATGGCAGCCGGAGAGCTGCAGCGGAGGAGCTCCGATGAAGATTACTAGGGTTTGTGATGGATTTTCAGTGAACGAACATGAATCATCAAGGATTTTTCGTTTATCTTAATTAGGGTTTCGTTTTTTGGGGTTTGATTTTTATGGCATAAATGCTTAGAACGGAAGCGCACAAATACAGAGAGAGAGAGAGCAGCGAATGAATGGCCTCGGAGAACGAACGAGAATAGGAGAGAGAAAGTGACCGGTTATATATTTACTATTTTAGCCTTTTGCATGTAAGGGAAATACGATGTCGTTAGAGTAGTTGTTGTTGATTAATTAACAATGTTTAGTGACTAATTAAGACAGGTTAGTGTGCTAAGACGTGGGTAGAATAGTATAATTATTGAGACAAGTGCTAGTCAGGTGATTAGAGAAGACTTATTGCATTTGTACAATTCAAATTTAATTTGTTTGTTCGAGAGAGGGGACTTTATTTGTTGTATTAATAGGATAATTAAATTTCTACTAGCTTTAAAAGTAATTTTAATTAAGAGTAATTTTAGAAAAATAATACTTCCTCCGTCCTAAAATATTTGTCTCATTTGACTTTTTTATTGAACTTTGACCACAAATATATGACAATTTAATTATGTTCATGAAATTCTAAAAATTCCTATTGATTCACCATTAATAATATTATCAACAACAACTTTTAGAATTTTATGAACATGATTAATCTCTCAGAAATTTGTGGTCAAAGTTCAATAAAAAAGTCAAATGGAACAAACATTTTAGGAAGGAGGGAGTATTTATTTTAAAACCGAGATAACAATACTTAGATACGAAAAAAAAAAATGTGACTAAGGGCTTAAAGTGACAAAAAAATGTTATTCCTTCTTCACTTTACACAATTATCAACATAAAAAAAAAAAAAAAAAAAGGCAAGGTTAGGGATATAGAAGAGTTTACAAAAAAAAAAATACAAAATAAGGGGACAATATTTTATTGTTTGCATCTAATTAAAAGCAACAATAAAATTATGACACATTATTTTGTTAATCAAATTTTATGACATTTTTTTGTGCCTTTAGTATTATTTAGTATTACCCACCCCATAAAAAATCATCCAAAAAAAATTCTCCCTCAGTTCAGATCAATGTACACAATTACCCGTTTGTTTGTTAGGTGTCGTTGATAAGCCTCCTTTCTATCTGTTCGTTCCGGTATAATGTTTTTTTAATTTGTCTTTGCACAATTATTAAGAAATCAAAACAAAATTGAGTAAAGAATAATAGTGAGTGAATGATATAATTGTCCATTTATAAAGCAAGTAGATGAAAAGAAGATAGGTAAGTAAGGGTTTTTTTGTAATATATGAACTTTATGAGAATAAGATTATCCAAATCATTGGTCATACATTATCATTTAATTTAAGAAATAAAACAACTAAAAGCATTAAACTATGACAAATAAAAAAGAAACATAAAAAACTTATGAGACGAAAGTAGTATTACATTAGCTCCCAAATTGTCATACTCACACATTATGGATATCACTTGCAAATCTCACCTACTTATCATATTCACAATATAATTTTCACTAGTAATATTTTTCAATATATATACTCATTCCTTAATTATCATATCCAATAATAATTGTATACTTTCTTCGTTCCTGAAAGATTATCTCATTTGTTATTTTGACTTTTTCCAAAAAGTATGTCTTATTTTTAAAATTAGGCATGAATTTTAATACAAATCTACTAAGATACAACAAGGTAAAGCTCTTCTTTAATAATTGCAAAATGTACAACATGACAATTTTTTAGGGACGGAGAGAGTACATTGAACTGAAACGATATTCATTAATGTCAGAAATCAACTCAATTACATTTTAATTTGGAAAAGTGACATTTTGGTTTTTGATTATTTATTGAAATACTAGAGCATTTACCATTATCTCAAACAAATGTTTGATCACCAATTTACCACTAAATCATTGACAGGGGCGGAGCCAGGAATTGCCCCCGGGGGGCAAGATTTCACTGCCCCCGAAAAAAAAAAAAATCGGGTTGAACAAGTAAAAAATGGGTCGGATCCATGAAATACAATGTATTTTAGTTAAAAATGTAAAGAATTAAGAAATGGGAAAAGCCTAACTAATTAATTAAGATTGAAAAAATGTTAGAAAATTAGGAGAAAGAGAAAAACAAAATTGTTAAGAAAAAGAAATGGATGGAGAGAAAGAGAGAATAGCAAAGATGGAGGACAAATAAAATTAATTGAAAATGTAGGTAGCAGGGCTCGAACATGAATTTGAAAGGAAACACCAAAGGCTTTAACTTCACCCCTTCTACCGCTAAATCGCACCACTCACTGATGTTAATCTTGAAGTTAATTATATATATACATATATAAAAAAAATATGGGGGGCAAAAAAAAAATTTTTCCACTGCATTTCCGCCGCTGGGGGGGGGCGAGTGCCCCCCATGCCCCCCCCCCCCGGCTCCGCCATTCATTGATATAAGTTACATTTTCTAGTAGAAGTGAGATAGTATACTCCCTTACGTCTTCTAAAGTAATATAAAAACAGGATAGTCTTGGAGCCAAAATGTCAGGGGCAATTTCGTAATTTCATACGGTGGCAAAACTGAAGATATTCTCCGAAAATGCCACGTGGCGTGTTTTGAATTGATGAAATTTGACGCGTGCGGTACACGCGCCAGTCTAGGCGCGTGTACGCCAGCGGAAATGAATTTTTTTTTTTTTTTAAACTCTGCCACGTGGTGGCTTCTGATTAGCTGTTTTTTTTTTCAGTTTTTTTTTCACCCGTTTTTTTGACCTCAATTATTTTATAATAAATTAATTTTTTAAAAAAAAAAATTACACCAAAATTCATAATTTTTTTTTCTATATAAATAGAGTCTATTTTCGTTTGATTTGGACACAAAAAAAATCCTATTTTTTAAATGAATATTTCACCCCTTTTTTTACCTCAATTATTTCATAATAAATTAATTTTTTTAATAAAAAAATTTACACAAAAATTCTTAATTTTTTTCTCTATAAATAGAGTCTATTTTCGTTTGATTTGGACACAGAAAAAAAAACCCTCTTTTTAAAATATAAATTTCTTAATTACCCTTTCTTAATTTTCCTTTTTGATTTTTTCAATATTTTTTAGTGAAAAATAATTTAAGTGTAAAGTATTTTTTTAATTATAAATGATAATAATAATTATTTTACTAATCATAAAAATAAATAATATAAAATAAAAAAAGTGGTGGGGTATAGAATGATGAATTGAAAGGGGTATTATGGTTATTAGGTTTATTTTAGTTCGATACATCAAATAATTTAGTAGCTAATCCAACATTAATTATGTCCCCTTTTTATATATAATAGACGAACATGTAATGTATTTTTTTTTAACATGTCATTTTTTTAATTGGTAATATAATTTTGTAAATAATTTCATGATTGCAAATAATATGTGGACGTTTATTATTATCATTATTTTGATTATTATTATTATTATTATTATTATTATTATTATTATTATTATTATTATTATTATTATTATTATTATTATTATCATTACTATTATTTTACCATTTTTACATGAGAGTATTTTTGTAATATTCAGGGAGTTTTTTTTGTAACAATCAGCTTGTGTGGGTTTTTTTTTCTTTTTAATATCCATCTTTTAAAAGTTCTTTTTGGTAAATGCCCTTCGGACTTATTCAATTTTTACTTTCTAAAATTGTTTATTTCTTAGTTTAATGACTAATTTATTTGATTATATTTACATTTGATTAATGTCTCATTATTGTCTGTAAAAAAAATATTTCAAAATGTACGATATAGTGTATATTTTTCAGTTCAAGATATTTGTATTATTGTTTTCCTTTTATGCTATGACTATTAATAAAAGTCAAAGGTCAATATTTTTCAGTTCAAGATATTTGTATTATTGTTTTCAATTATATTTCACATTAACAAACGTTCACAATCCCGCTGGTCCGAATATATTGATATGTAATGATGATCTTTCTTCCTCTTTCGACAGTTGCACCGACAGTGTTGTCTTTTAAAGCCGTGTTTCACAATGAATAAAAAAAATTCTCTCATTTTGTCATTTTATTTAATTTCTGTCTTTTTAAGCATCAATAACTTCCCGTGCATTGCACGAATGTAACACTAGATTTATTTTAGTGACCTTCAATCTGATATTTGTATTTACAATATAATTTTCAAATAATCGTTTTACAATGTATACAAACATCTATATTTCCTTTTGTATTTATTTCGATTTTAATCAGTTATTCGTTAGTAACTGTCCGTGCATCGCACGGGGGTCAATCTAGTATATTAAATATTACATTTTTCTTTTTCATCTGTTTTATATTTTTAAATAAATATTACATTTTTATATGAGAAAACATTGCTAGAGCAATTTTACTATTGTACAAATAAGTAAAAATTCTTTACTAAATACATTTATAAGTCAAATTTAAAAGTAAAATGTGACCATTTAATATAATTTGGGACCAAGGGAGTATAAGCTTAGAAGATGACACAAGGAAATGGGTGTGATTATGGTAAAGGTGTATCAAGCTTGAATGAGATGGGACAATTTGGTAATTTTCAAGTTCTTAATAATCTATAGTATAAATTAGAGTTGTCCACTTAAGTCAATGAACAGTTGAATGAATAGTTTCAATGGCCGAAATTCTCATTTTGCCCTCACTATTTTGTCTCTTTTCCATTTTGCCCTTAAAAAAAAACGTGTCCTCGAACACGGTCTTAATTAAAAAATAAAAAAATAACGTGTCCCCAAACACTAAACACGGACTTATTCTATTCTAGTAATTGTATACTCCTTCCGTCCCACAAAACATTACTCATTTACTGTTAAGAACGGAAAATAAGGAATAATGTTATTAAAGTAGGTGTTGTGAGTGGGAAGAGAGAGAATGAGAGGAGAGAATAGTAAATTTGAAAAGTGTTGTGAGTATAACAAATGGGTCTCATGAATAAAAAAGTATTAAAAATTTTCCTTTTTAGGAAAGTGGGACTTTAAAGTGGGATGCCTAAAATAATAAAATGGGTAATATTTTATGGGACGGAAGGAGTATTATTTAAATGCATCGAGACGCCATATTCAGAAGGGAATTCAACAAAGATATTCACCAATTTCATTTTACATTTCAGTTTAAAAAAAAGTCTGTTTAATACTTTAATTTTAAAATTATTTCACTTTATCTTCCTCCATGACATGACTTGATCAAGTGGGTAAATAATACCATCTGAAAAATGTCAAAGATAAAGTGGAACAAATTAAAAATTAAAGTACTAAATAACCTACTTGCTAAATTGAGATATACTCCCTCCGTCCCAAACTAATGTACCCCTTTACTATTCGGCATAAAAATTAAGAAAAATGAATAATGGAGAAAGTGTTGTGAGTATAAAAGTAAAAATAGGAGAGAGAATGAGTGGAAAAAATAGTAAAGTTGATTGGTGTTGTAGGTATAAAAGTAAAATAGGAAAGAGAATGAGTGGAGGGAATAGTAAAGATTTTTTGCCATTTTAGAAAAGGAGTATGTTATTATGAAACGCCCAAAATGACAAAATGGGTATGTTAATTTGGGACAGAGAGAGTAAAATAGAATTTGATGATATTTTTAGGGGATAAATATAATTTGCTCGATTATAAATAAAGGAGGTCTTGGAGATAAAGGTTAGCATTTTCGTAAACATACTAAGGTTTTGTTTGTTACGAAAAATAACCCCCAAAAAATAATTTTTTGGAAAATATTTTTCGAAAAATAAAAATGCTTTTCGAAAAACATTTTTCGATGTTTGGTGAATCTTAAGAAAATATTTTTCGGAAAACATTTTCCGATGTTTGGTAGTTTCATTAAAGTAACTTTCTAAAGGTAAAATCAATACAAACAAAAAAAATGAGGAAAATGTTTTTCGAAAAACAACTTTCTTAGTTAGAGGTAAGGAATTCATTTTCCTTAGAAATCAAGCTCATTTTTCTAAGAAATCAAGCTCATTTTCCATTGACCCGGAAAATATTTTCCCTTGACTTCATTTTTCGATGTTTACCAAACACCGAAAAATGGAAAAAATATTTTTCGAAAAATGTTTTCCCCCAAACAAACGGAGCCTAAAGGTGAAATTTGTGGAAAAAATATTCCAAAAATAAAGGATAAGACGAACAAGTCTCGGATGGACCCAACGGTAAATGTGTAATACAGGCAGCAAATACTCGTTTGTTTCAATCTACATTATTTATCAATCGTATCAATTATAATTAGTAAAAAGAATTGATTTGGTATTGTAATATCGTATCAATTATGTATAATTGATTGTTACATGTTATACAATATTTACTTCGATGGGTATGTCATGTACCGATATTATTTGAAGTAAAAATAAAAATTATATATATATATTATAATATAATATAAAAAATCATTTTCTTTATCTAACCCTAAAATTTAATTCCATAAAAAAATAGTATATTATGTTTAATCACTGTATTATTTATTTTTTAAGATTTTTGTTGCACTACTTTTCTTTAGTTTCAAAAAATTTATAATGAACGGTATAAACCGAGATACGAACGCGGGTAACGGCCGGGAAATGCCCAAAAAATTGGGCACAAAATATAATTCATACAAGTCTCAATTACGACAAAGAGAGTGGGTCTTTCCTACCTTTACTCGTCATGCTTCCTCGTAATTCCCACTATGTCGACATATAAATAGAATATCGAATAATGACTAAGGCACAACAAGTATACATGCCGAAAAGGCATACTCTCATATGCCGAGCAAGGCGTCCATTAAGGCCGACTTATACCTCAATTGAAGACGAGGAGCTCCTTCTCGACTGTCCACAAAGGAAATGAGCTTCCCTATCCTTACCTCTCTCTCCCTGGGCATCAACTTAGGTCGACCAAGCATCACATGTCGAGGAGCGTGTCTCCTAAGCCCAAGTGCATAATTGTAAGTGCTCCAATTTGAGCTTGTTAGAATTTTCGTTAGAAAATTAACGAAAGTTATAACATTTCTAACAATTCCTAACAATCCTAACTTTTCTAACAAAGTGAGGGTAAAATGGGCATTGCTATTTAGAGTTAAACCTTCCAAGGAATCTCAAAAAGCAAAAGAATTGGAAAAAACCCGAAACAGCAAGTTGAAAAACAATTTCTGCTGGAATTTTTGAATTTTATTCCTTGTGTCCAAAGCCTGAGCTGCATTTAATAAACAGTGCACGCCTACTGACCCTATCCGCGCGGACAAGTATGCAATTTCCAGAGGGCTATAAATTGAGCCCTCCAGTCACAAAAATAAGGAGGAAGAACACATT
The DNA here is from genome assembly GCA_022495995.1 of Adenophora triphylla var. japonica. Classification (NCBI taxonomy): domain Eukaryota; kingdom Viridiplantae; phylum Streptophyta; class Magnoliopsida; order Asterales; family Campanulaceae; genus Adenophora; species Adenophora triphylla. The sequence goes on along the minus strand of JAFEMH010006750.1, from coordinate 79,451 downwards.
TTGCACCGAACCTCTGGCGAAATATAGAGAGAAAACAGTGAGAATTCACAAGAATTGTCACCTTTTTCTCTCCAATCTTTCACAACTCATACTCATCCACTCACTCTCATATTAAAGCCCTAAACACTCATACACTCAAGCCAAACACCCAAGAACACAAGGAAGATTGGTAAACTCTCCTCTTCCTAACCCTAAATCTCATCCATGCATGCATCTTCAAACTACAAAATGTAGTTCTTTCATCTTCTTTCTTTAGATCTAAGAAGATCACCATGGAAGACCATCTCCATGGATGATCTTCTACAAAGATCAACATTATTTTCAAAGCTTTTCTTGCTTACTTGCAAAAATGCACTTTCAAAACTCTAAAAAACCATTTTCAAGCACTAAATCTTGATTTCAAAGGATAAAATTCCCCTTCCCAAGCAAATGAAATGCTTAGTCCTAATGTACCCCAAGGATGGTTTGGTATAGTTGATTCACCACTAAAATGTCTAGTGATCACTAACCAAAACCTAGGGAAATGGGGACAAGCATGGATGCAAAACCCCCCTTTAAATCATATTTTCTTTCTTGAGAAGTTGCTGTCCAGTAGCAATTTTCTCAGACCTCAGTCCATGGTCTTAATTTTTGGACACAGATTAACTTGGAATTTGGTGTTGACTACAAAATACTTTTTGTATCCAACATCCATAGCTTTCCAGACATATTTTTACCTTATTTTTTGGGTGAGTAAAACTCCTCTTTTCAAATTTTCTTTCAGAGGCTAGTTCATCAGCTTCTGGGAATCCAGATCTCATATCTGAGGTTTCCAGAAGGTTTTGACCCCTCAAATCTTCTCCAAAATGGAAAATTCCTTCGCACAAACTTTATTTAAGGTGTCTAGAACAACTTTCATTCTCTGAGTTTATCCAGATTATGAAGTTTTAAGACCCTTGAATCCCTTTTAAAATCAAAGGTCCACTGCCTTTTTCATTCTGGCAGAAATGGCTCTCAACTTCAAAAGGTCTTTTGAGTACCAAATCTCAATCCAAAAATCTTCCAAAAAATCATGGGATCAGTTTAAAGTCTTAAAAAGATATCCCAATTTTTACTTTTCTGAGTTTCAACTTATTTTGGCCAAAACACACACACACACACACACACACACACACACACACACACACACAAATGATTTTCGGCTTGGAAGACTCGTTTTACGAGGCGCGTCGGGTGCACACTAACGTCCTTCCCGACGCGTAACATGACCTCCGAACCTAAATCTCTGATCTCGGGCTTTTTTCAAAGTTTTGGCCCTCAAAATTAAAATGGCGTGGCGACTCCGTTTTTCCGGTTTTATTTGGTTTTTCAAAGAAACGCAAAAATCGAATTTTTCCCGCGAATGGCAACATCATCACAGTGGCGACTCTGCTGGGGACTAAGCTTTTTAATAAAAATGGTATTCGGTATATTGGTGGAAACCACTAAATTTCCCGTTATCGCCTCCTAACACGAGTCGGGGATAAATTGTAGTCTAACAATCCCACGTACCGGTATCACCGTTTTCAAAAAAAAAAGCTTTTGAGGGTCAAGCTTTCGTCCCGGCTTTGAAAATCATTTTTGTGTGTGTGTTAATTTTTGCACAGTTTTCATGTTGTTTTGGCCGCCTTGGAGAAAGTCAAAATTTTGACTGTCGGAATAATGTCCCTAACTGTCGGAAGTTTCGTACTTATGTGCTCATTAAAAATTTCAAAAAAAAAGGGATTTTCAAAAAAAAAAAGAAGAAGAAAATTTCCAAAAAAAAATCATGCATCATATTTTTTAAGACACATAAAAAATTTCTATTTTACTCAGAAAAAGAATATAGACTGCTTGCACACTACGCGCACGTGACCGTACACTGCACACTACGTCCTTAACCCGGGGAAATCCTTGTCGCGGTCCGTTTGGTCTTATTACGCCTCTCGGATGAGCACAGGACTACCCAAACATCCCATGGAGCCTCGTGTCGACCATGCACTTGTCCGTGACACACTTTGTCCGAGACCCGGTTGGTTTTTAGTCTGGTCTGTGTCATGCCCTGTCCGTGTATAGACCTTTCCTTTCAAGCCTTTGTCGGCATACCGACTCAATATCTTTCGGGTCCCTAATCGCCGAAGTTCGCCGGTTTTCCGCCGCAGACTTTCGACCAAGATATCGACCGGCGCCGACTTCGGTTCGACCGGCACAAATTATACACCGACTCCCAAGCATGACACCGAGTCATCAAGGATTAATGACTATTCCATGCCTAATTACGGCTTAACTGACGACAAGTCAAGATCAATCGTGGACGCTTATCAGTCCAAATCATGTCGACTTTTTTGTCGAGCCCTCTGACATGATCTTGACTTTCGACGTCGCCTTGTCCGTAATTTACATCGAATGCTCGTTAAGACTCGATTACCCGCCAGACTTTTAGGATCGTTTTCTTTCGGTCGGTGGGACCCGCTTGCTCTATGTGACTCGCTCGGGGCCAGCTCCACCCCGGGAGGTCGAAATACAGGTGGAATACGAGGGGCTTATAGACGTAGTGACGGGGCCCACCGATCCAGAATCAGAGGAGTTTGCGAAAAAGAAGAGCAATCTTTTCCAACCGATTAGGATAATAAAACATGTTTTAAGTGAACGTGAACAAATAACTGCATGTTGCATGAGCCAAAAGCCCAAACACCTACCCTCCTTCCATTCCTGCATCTCGAACCTTCATGTCCTTTCCCCCAGCTCCGCACAAAGCTTGGTTTCGGCACCGGGTCACCGTTTGGTCAGTTGGGAAGAGTCAAGCGCGTCATCGCTTCGCCATTTGTTCCGACTCCGGGTTTCGTAATGTCCGCATCGCCCGGTAATGATGGGGATAACGTCACTCCGCCTCCCGGGACCCTCGGGCAGCAAGCAACAGTGGAATCGGTTAGCGTAATGTATGAGGTTACGACAGGAAGCACACTGAAACAGCCTTATGGAGGCTATTAAGAGTCACGGTCTGGCCGCCGCTAGCCTCAATCCCGATGGCACCTTCACCGTGGAAGAAGACGAGGATGCCAACCCCACTCTCGCCGCCCTGATTACACCAGGATGCCGCCACCCACCTCCTATGGTGCCACTACCAGAACCCATGCTCCTCGATTTTCGGGCCCACCGGCTCCCAACCACGTACCACCGGGATCCATGCAGCCCGACTCAAGACAAATCGGGTGGGGCAAAATCAGTACGGAATGTCTTCTCATGGTCGGGGCTATCTAGGAATGCCACAACTAATCGGGATCCCGCCTCCTTCGGAACCGATCAATCCGGACCTTCACAAAGAATGCCGCGGTTCGAATGCCGCCACAACTTGGTTCTGGACCACCGTCAGAGCCCTCCTCGTATCAGTACTAGTTCAAATGCTCCTCACACAAATCCATTCCTCACTCAGCACTTCTATGGGTTACCAAGCCTCCATCCCTGTCATCCGAATCACCAGGACCGCAGCATTCCCAGTTACACACCTTCACCACAGCAGCCCATGCAATTCAACAATCCGGACAAGCGAGCTCGCACTCAAGCCTACTTACGGCCCCACTGAAATCCAAGTTATCCTGGCCACATCGGGCCCCCCACCTACTTTGCCAGTTGAAAATCAACAAAGAAGCCGCAAGGTTCTATCCTTTTGCTCAGTGCTCCTACTCATGCTCCCCAGTGGTAACTCGGCCCCAGACAGGTTTTCACCTACGTCCCCGGATCGGCGTTCCCTCCACCCGCCTACCTCCAAAGTGGTAGCTCCTCTCTCTAGCTCAGCCACTAGCTTGAATGCCATGGTTCCGCCACAAGACCCTCATCCGGCCTGGTTCATGGAACAACACAAGGAAATGAAAGCGCAGACGCCGAACCGACCGCTGCCAAGAAGCTCCGCCTTCCGCCTGGGCTGCACTGAGACTCCATTGTTCCCCGCCCCACAAATTCGTGATGCCAAATCTGGATCTCTTTGATGGGACCGCATGTCCCAAAACCCATTTGGACACATATACCTCGGCAATGAAAGCCAAAGGATGTACCAATCGGCAGTTGGCCGACTATTTCGCCTATCCTTGAAGTCCAAAGGCCTTAAAGTGGTTCTTCCGTTTGAAACCTGAAGCCAAGCCACATGGGACCAGATTACCAATGCCTTCACAGAAAAATATAAGGCCAACTTGGAATGGGAAACAAATAGGTCGACTCGCAAACAACAAAGGCAAATGGCCCCGATGAGAATGTTGGGGACTTTTACAAGCGGTGGAATCTCGAAACTCAAGTGAAATGGCCATCCCTCCTTCCGAAGAGGAACAACTCGGACATTTTCCAGTCATGCTTGAAACCACACTGAGAGCCTCCCTCAGTCACTTCCCATACTGCACTTACGGGCCATGGTTAACTCTGCAGCCTAAGTTTGAAAAAGCCTACAATCAAGAACCGGCCGCACTCGCCACGTATATCGGGCTCCTCCCGCAAACACCGCCCTGCTCCCGCTAAAGGCAAAGAGATGATTAACTATGCGGGACAGGAATGTAACAACGCGACTCCTTTTGCTCCCAGGAAGCGCCTGAGCCTGCATCGGGTCATAAATCTCGAAAACTTTGGAATGCCCCTGAATGACATCTTTAGGGGACTGGTGAAAGAAGGCTTGCTGCGGCCTTTGGAGAATTTCCAACCCAGAAATCCGAATGCTCCCGTGGATACTACAAAGTATTGTGCCTTTCATCAAGCTCACGGACATCTGATCGACCGCTTCACTCTGAAAAAGGCAATCCAGATAGAGCAAGGAAAGTTGGAAGGCCCCGAAGGGCCTAACACAGTCAAAAATCCGCTGCCAAGGAACCATAATCAGGTGAATATGATTGAATGCGGAGAATCTTCGCATGACCATGAAGATGCTGATGAAGGTCCCCAAATACCCGTGGCCAACCTCGTCGAGGATCCCGAATTCGGATTCCCCTCGCCTCGAGGATATCGAACGAATCGACTCCATCTTGGTCTCATGTCGAGACTCCTTGCAAGAATACGAGGCCCGCTACTTTTCGGGTGAAGGGAAGGCCGATACCGAAGAACTGGGCCGTTCCGCCGTAACATGAAAGAACCATTTATACAAGATGGTTAGAACAATCAAGAAAGATCGAACAAGAAAGCTTCCGCGGGCGCTGTATCGGGGCTTATCAGCAAAGAGGCCGAAGAGCATCCGGAGCTAGCGCACTTCGCAAATTGGCTTTGGGAGAGCCCGAATATGATCCCGAGAACGTGAAGAATCTAAGAGGAGGATTCCTTCTATATCCTACCTGGTGTCAAATACGTGCCACCCCCTCTCACTCTTCCCCCGCAATTTCGGGAGGAGAAGTCGAGTCGCAATTGCCACTTCCGGAATGGGAACATATGACAATTTTGCGCCGCACGCACCCATATTCCCCCCAACGCGTTTGATCGGCGTTCCCTCTCACCCGAAATCCCGTAGTAATGGGAAGAAGATTCCGATGACAGTGGTGATGATGATGATGACGAGAGTGAAGAGTCAACCGAGGCCCCTGATCCTAAACAATCTGGAACAATCATGCCAGAAATGAGCCCATGGGAGCTAGGCACAATGGCTGGTTATCAAGCAAGCGACGACGAAGAAACTTCGGAAGACGAATATGAGACCGAGGACATGAAGGCCATGAAGTTTCATGGATCCGAGCATGTGGATGTCTTAGAATTCAACACCGCTCGCCATGCTTTGGGGAAAGGGTTTTCGTGTGTCCGATCCAGCCGATAGTCGAAGATCCGATCGAAAGAGGAAAATTAGCTCCCATCCGCCCAAATGAAAAGATAACCATGGTTAGATCAAATCCACCCCAAAACAAAGTAACACTCCTTGTCAGGGTTACCAAGAAGAGGTCACCTTCCCCGAATGTATGTCGCCTTTCTGAAAAGTCCTAGAAACCGGCATGATACCGGATGCGCCTCCCACGCAGAACGCTAAAATCATCTCCAACTCGAGTATTACGAAGGGAATCGAATGGCTGCACTATATCGGGATGAGATCGAAAAGCCGCCGAGTCCCGACAATAGCGACTCTTGTTGCATGATAACAATGAGCAAGGCCGGCCATGAGAATGAATCGGAGGACGCCCTAGCTCGTGGGCCATCCAGGGGCAACAACACAACCCCAAACCCAAAAGCCCGTGACTTGGGAAGCGGTTATAAGGGCCGCCCAGAAGAAGCCAAGATGCGGCTCAGCCCCTCACTGTCACTAGACTCCGTCGAACCAATGGCCAATAGCCAAAAGGGCTCCCATCGACCTGGCAGCATCAAGAAATCCGGTCAGAGACGACCGATGAGGAAGTTAACTGTTGACCCGATCTGGCAGATCTTCCAAGGAAATCCCAAGGCGTATAAGAAGGCCATGCACTCAAGCACCAAAAGAAGATCGCCGCCCCTACGCTAAGACAAACAAACCTGCACTCGGAAAAGAGGATCCCGTACTCACCTGATTGAAGCAAACACAGCCAACATTTCCTCTGGGTCTCTACTCACTTCGTCTTATCCCCATAAGCCGAAGCCGGAAGAAAGCCCGGCTCGCACTCGTGCCTATCGATGCTACTCCCGATGATGTGGTACAGCTGATTGGAAACATCCACTACGGGAACATAATCACTTTCACAGATCTCGACCTCCCTCAATTTGGGGCTGATCATAATGAGCCTCTCTTCATCACAGTCCACTGGATGAACGACGCCTCCTCGGGTCCTGGTTGATAATGGGTCCGGAATGAACATTCTTCCAAAGAAAGATCATGAGCTTGCTTGATATCAAGACCGCAGACTTGAAGCCTTCTTCTCTCCTTGCAGTCAAAGCTTACGACTCAACATCCCGAAGCAGTCCCTGAGTTGCTACTTTAGACCTCGGGTTTGGACAGAAATTGATACCTGTGGAATTCCAGGTTATCGACATCCCGATTACTTTCAATGCCTGCTGGGAAGACCTCGGCCGCACCAAGTCAAAGGGGTCGCCTCAAGCCTCCACTGGGTGTGTGAAATTGCCTCGAATGGGGATCCGACGACCATTTACGGGGATTTAGTCACTTTAGAGGGCACGGATACGGGCGGAATACCTATTCTGGAAATCAAACATGATGAGGAAGGTCACATGTGGCGGGCTTCACGGCCGAGCCTCCCAAGGCCCAAGTGTGCAACATAGATCTGACGGTCACTCGGGATAAAATCCCACCGGTCTTGAAAATGATGAGAAAAATGAGCTATCTACCTGGCCTCGGTCTGGGGAAGCGCCAACAAGGAACTTTCAAACTCATCGAAGTAAAAGGACAAAATACTCGCCACGGCCGTGGGATATGAGGTCTCCCAAGTGCCAACACTCCAAAAGGAAAAAGATTTGAAGCCGCCACAGAAAGGTCCCGCCGACAATCCCAAATCTCTCCCCTTCACCCTAATTTGGCCGACTACTTTGTGAAGGGTCCCACACAGCCAGGAAACATCACAGAGCCCACTCCTACGGCAGGATGGCTAAAGCTACAGGATAGCCTCAACAAGTTCAGGGAACCAAGGCTAACCCGGTCCGTAGAATGTTCCTGGACCTACCCAAGATGCCCGGGGCTACCGCTGCCATGAAAAGTGAGTATACCTTCGCAGGCGTGCCCGACCTGGTGGAACAGGTTCGAGAAGCTCACAACCACTATTCCCACCGCCCAAGAAGATCCGAAACCCGAGTTCGAATTGACAGTGCCAAAAGCTAAGGCCACGGAATTTCCCTCGAGATGATTGGGATGGTCTGATTATGCAGCTAATTGTTCGAAGAAAAAGTCCAGGTGCAGACCTCGATTGATCTCGGCTCACCAAGAGATGATAGCAGCAATTGAGAAAGGAAAACAAAAACAGCACAGTTCCCGAGTCATGAGGCCACCAACAGCAAAGCCGCTAAGAAATTGGGAAAACCTCTCAGGCCCGTCCGCGACCAAGGAAGAAATGATCACCAAGCTTGGATTGGTCCCCCGTCCCTTTTGTGTCAATCTAGGACAAGTCCTCCCGCCTCTCTCTGTTAAGATCGAGTCTCTAGGGTCGTCCGACGGCCTTACGCCTGAAGACTACGAGTCTGTAGCAAGCGCTGTACCCCCTTTCGTTTTCAATGAAATGACGAACCTTTCTGAGTATCCCTTGATTGCCACTTTAACTAATGATGAATTAATTAATAAAATTTTTTTTTTTAATAATAATTCATTAGATAAAGAAGCAGACACATTAAACAAAAAAAAAATCAAACAACAAAAAAAAAATCTTTAAGCAGGTTGTCCGGGAAGAGGAAAATCGAGCCCAAGCTGCCGAAGAGATTTTGACGAGTGTGAATTTGGGAACTGCGGAAGAGCCTAAAGAGACGCAGATTGGTCATTTCTTCGAAGGAAGTGGAAAGGATGCTCTGCAAAGTCCTACAAAATCCTCAATTCAAAGAAAGTTGCCCTCTTCATCAAAGAAAACATCATGTGCAGATACGGGTTGCCAGCCGAAATCATCTCAGATAATGGATCCCACTTCGAAGGGGAATGTGAAAAGCTCGCCGCGGAATTCCGAATAACCCGTCACAAGTCATCACCCTACAGGCCCCAAACCAACGGAGCCGTCGAAGCAGCAAACAAGACTCTGGAAAATATCATCCGGAAAATGGCTGTCCAAGGCAGAGATTGGCCCGAGAAGTTACACTTGGCACTCGGGCTGCAGAACATCGGTCAGAACGGCGGCTGGGGAAACACCTTTTGCCCTCACATACGGAATAGAAGCCGTACTCCCAATCGAGCTGGAAATCCTCGCTCCGTATACCGCTGGAAAGCCGCATCAACGAGGTCGAATGGCTCCAGAGTCGCCACGATGAATTGGCCCTACTAGACGAACGCCGATGAAGGCCATGGAACACATCCGAGCCTACCAAGGAAGAATGGCTAGAGCCTTCGACAAGAAAGTAAAGCACGGGAGATCCGAGAAGGTGATCTCGTTCTAAAAGAAAAGCCCCAAGTCCGTATCAACCCTCTCGGCAAATGGGAGCCTGTATGGGTCGGGCCATATGTCGTCCGAAGATCTTCTCCGGGAGGAGCCATGCAACTTCATGAGACCTCGACGGGAATCCCTTTGTACACCCGGTGAATGGTGACAAGCCGCGCAGATACTACGCGTAAAAAAAAACAAAGAAAAAACAAAAAAAAAAAAAAAAAAAAAAAAAAAAAAAAAAAAAAAACAAAGAAAAACAAAAAAAAAAACAAAAAAAAACAAAAAAAAGAGTGCTAAAAGAGTAATACCCAACTAGGTTGGAAACCCGAGAAGGGCGGCCTAGGTAAAAAACAGGGTTGCACCAAAAAAAAAAAAACAAAAAAAAAACAAAAAACAACAAAAAAAGAGTGCTAAAAGAGTAATACCCAACTAGGTTGGAAACCCGAGAAGGCGGCCTAGGTAAAAACAGGGTTGCACCAAAAAAAAAAAAAAAAAAAAAAAAGAGTTCACCAGGTTGAACTACGAAGACTGAGCTCCTCAAAATGAGGGAACGTAGGCAGGAAACGGTTCGGTCTAAAGCACAAATAAAAGCCATACTTTGGCATCAATACAATTGGTCAGACCATGAAAGCGTCTCGAAAAACTCTAAAGCAATTCAAATATTCATTACAAGTTAAAAGCTCTTTTGATGAGTCTAAGCCCGATTCATTCCTACAACCGGCAACCTCGCTAAAAGAAAACTAAGATACATAATCAAACTAATGTGTCTGTCATGGCAAGAAAGGGATACTCGGAAACCTCGTGAGTCACTCCAAGCCACTCGTGCTCGGCCTCTCCCTTCTTCTTCCCCCTCCGAGTCTTTCTCTTCTAAACCGGAAAAATGTCGGTATTCCTCCTACCAAGCTCTGGTATAGGAACAGGGTCTATCAAACCGGCCTCCGTCAGGGCCTTAGTAGCCCTAGCGTCATCCCTCATCTCCTGTAACCTAGCTGGTAACATAGGAGCCCTCCTCTCCTGTCTCTTGACGTAAGCCTCATAATCAGTCGCAGCGTCCCCGCTCATGTCATGAGGATTGGCCCTCGCCTCGGCCCTCCTCCTCTCAAAGCGCCAGGTCCTCCGCACCCATAATGGCCTCACGCCGCCTCAAAATAGCCACCTGAGTCCCTCCCAGATGCCCCTCGTACCAATCCAGGTACCAAGTGGTCAAGAACACCGGTCTCGGACGCCTGAGAATGACCCGAGGGGGAAAGGCATCATACCTCCATGCTCGGGAAAGAAATGGAAACACCGAGGGATCATCCATGGAAACAGGAGCCACCACCCTGGTGGCTATATCATCAAAACCCTCCAAAGGAACCTGCTCCAAGCCAAACTGTCTCAGGACCAGAGCCGGAATGTAGAAACTGGACTGAGAAAGCCCCGGAAGCATAACCACCTGGGACCCGTCCTGAAGCACTCTGCGAGTCTCCACCCGCCAATGAGGCACCAACCATCTGATATCTTCAGTCTGGCGACCCGCCATCCAACGCTCCCACGAGCCCTGATCATCAAAATCTACATCAACACCTCTCCTGGCAAAAGTCCAAGGCCTGATCATATCAGAGGTTTCCCGAAGAACCCCCAAACGCTCCATCAGCCACAGGGTCAAGAGGAACGGGCTGCCCCCGTGCATATACCGCCTTCCGGTAGCTAATCTGTCGAGAGCGTGAAAAGTCTCTCCCAGAATCAAAGGAACGACATCTCTGCCCAGGCGACAGTGAACGACAACATCCAAAGCAAAGACCGATGGCAGATCCCAAAGGAATAGACCATGAACAGGGTGCCAAACATACAAAGTGCAAAGGCATCCCAATAGGCATCATCCACCAAACCTAGGCCCCTAAATCTGTCGGGAAGACCGGAAATATCGAAATGATCGGGACCACGGATCATACCTTGCGCTTCCTCCGGGGAAAGATGAAGGAGGACGCACAATCTGTCAACAAAAGAAGCCCCTCCGGGCAAGGGAACCGCTATCTCTTCCACCTCCGGACCTCCAAGCAAGGCCCGAAATTCTTCGACAGTCGGAACAATCTCGTTGAAGGAAAGGCAAAAGACATGCCTTCTAGTATCCCAAAACGAAGAAGAAGCTCTTAAGAGGTCATAATCCGGAACCAATTCTTTGAGAGACCACAAGCATCGTATCTTGTACCTTTCTTCAAAGAATGATCTTCTCTCGTGCATGATCTCCCTACACCACTCCTTGAACTTTTCAAAGAACAACATTTGCCTTTCTTTGGACAATTTTGGAGAATTTTTGGCCATTTCCATGGTTTTTCTCTCTTTCTCCCGAAAATGGGTGTTTGACTGGAGGTTGAAGAGGATATTTGAATTTGAAATAAAGCAAGACCAGTCTGGACCAAAATTAAAGGACACTGTCGATGCAGTGATTCCTCCGCGCGGATGGGATTGCTTTCCCCGTAAAAAATTCTCGCAACTACTCCAAGCCGCTACACCAAAAGAGGAATATTTCGTCCCTGTTGCTCGAAACCCGTGCAAAAACCCTCCCCAAACCGGTCCATATACCAAACACCCTTGCAAAAAAAAAAAAAACCAAGGCTCATGCAACACTTCGCATTCATATTGCATTGCATTCATAAAATAAAATCCTAAATTATTACATTCCAAAAAAAGAGAGTGTGCATAAAAAAACAAACCAACATAAATAAACTCCTAAATTATTACATCCAAAAAAAAAAATGTGCATAATCTGTACAAATCTAAATCTCAAAAAAAAAAATCAATCGGAGTCTCCAGCACCCGATGTCTCCCCCCGGCCCCTCTTGCGACTGGGCCCGCCTCCTCAGGAGCCCCGAAAATCTCGGGCTCGAATCGTCCTCGTCTCCAGAGAGGCTCGTCAGACCCAACCGGCACGCCCGATAGGGGCAAGCCGAGATCTCGCGAAAAATCGTACCCGAAGGTAAAGGCGTCGGACTCCCGCACGTACGAAGACGACCCGCCATGCCGCCAAACGTGTCCTCGCCCGTGTGGATCCCCGAGAATGACGTGATCCGAAGGCGCACCGCGCTGGGATCAAGGAGAGGAGACAAAGGAGTCTCTGAAGAAGTCTCGAGCGAATAGGGAAGCCTCCCGTCCGACGCGCCGCGGTCGCTCGCTCTAGCCTGAGGAGCCCCGCAAGCGACCATCCTCCTGATGAATCTCTTGGCCCCGATCACTTGCTTCGTCGGCTCTCGACGACCACCTCCGAAAACCGCACAAAAGCAAAAGCGTCAAAAAAAAAAAAAAAGAGAGGTGATGCTAAAGATGATGAAACAAAGGAAAGAAAAGAAGGGAAAAGGTGAAACCATACCTTCATACCCGGACGAGCGGAAGGCTCGTGGAAGTCGCTCGCCGAGGGATCTGCACCCTCAATCGGACCCCATCCTGGATATAGGAAAAATCCGTCCGAGGGTACCGCGGGATCCCAAGCCCCTCCCTATCCGTAACTCCGAGGCATCCTCAGCCTCCTCAAGACGAACGTCGCATACGGCTCAATCGCCACGAAGTCCGAGAAGTGCTGACCTGCTCGGTAATCATCCCAGGTCACGGACCGATCGCTCGGGTGCATCATATCGGCGGGAGGCTCCACCGGTGTCCTCAAAGGCGAGTTCACGCCATGCGGCGCGTCACCCTCTCTCCCAGATAATATGCATCGCAGTGTCGACCCCTCAAAATCCTCCGCCGCATGTCCGGATCTCGCGCCCTTCACTGCGCTACCTCAAAGCGATCCTGTGGGAAGAATATCATCCCCTCATCTGTCTCGGCCTCCGTCAAAGGAAGGCAATCCGCGTACCTGAGAGTCGTACGCCCCCTGGAGCTTATCTTCTCCGGGCATGCTTGGACCAAGCTCGCATGGCCGGATACGCCCGACTCCGCCGGCTGTCGCCACACCGTGACGTGGAAAAACTCCAACGCCCATACCTGCGAAAGGTAAAAATCCAATCAATCCAGTGCAAATAAAAGTGTGTGCTCAAAAGAAGAGAGGGAAAGCAAAAAGAGAGCTTATACCTCCAGGGCAAACTCGAAGCAAGAAGGAGCCCACATGCCTTCCTATTTATACATATCAAGAGCAAAATAAAGCTCTCCAACCGGCCTCTCCCCACGAGACATCTCCGGCCGTCTCCATGTCCTCCAAGGACCTCAGCAAAGCAAAGACCGCCGTCCCCTCAGCATGTCCAAAGAGCGTGCTCGAGAAAGCAAACCACAAGAAGGCCCTGGCAATCTGATCGGCGCCTATCCTCTCCTCCCCAGCCTCATAGCTCGCAATGGTCTCCACAATCTTGCCGTAGACCACGGCATACTCCATCCCCATCCCCTTTTTGGGAATAGGGGAAATCCCGTAAGAGCTGGGCAGACGCATCGCCGTAGCCATCCCGCCTACTCAATGCTGCGTCCATTAAAGGACAGGCCCGTGATCGCAGCGTAATCGGAGGGCGTAACTGTAGCCTCGCCCCAGAAGAAGTGGAAGGTGTGGGTCGCGTCCCACCAGTGCTGCGCCAGAGCAAACATCAAGCCCTTGCTCTTAGGGAACTTGACCAGTCCCCTCAAGCACTCGACGAACTCCCAGAGCCCCGTCTCGACAACAATCTGTCTCGGACTCGGCAAAGCTCCTCGGCCCGCATCCGGAAGCCGGTCCCACAAGTCAATCACAGACTCCACCGATCCTCGAGTCTTCATTTTGTTCAATGCCCGTCACAAAACGGTTTCCGCCCTGTAAAAAAAAAAAAAGAGAAAATGTCAAAAAGATTGCATTTGCATTTACATTAAAAAAAAAAAAAAGAAATTTCGACAGCATAACAGCATACAATGAGCATAGCCCCATTTTTCTCGCATGAAAGAAAACAGTTTTCAGCAAGTCCCAATGCATTCATCAAAAAAAAAAGATGCATTCCTACGGAAGTAAAAACTCCGTCCCATTTTCAAAAAAAATGCATACATGCATATCATCCATCTTACATGCAACGGGAGGAAAAATCCGTCCCACTTTTCAAAAAAAAATCCTAAACATACATACATCTCATATTGGCAAAATGCCCATTCTTTCCAAACAAAATGCATGCATTGCATCATCATATCAAAATTCAATTTCAAAAAAAAAAAACCATCATCATCATCAACATGCAATATTCAATTTCAAAAAAAAAAAATCACAATTCTTCGAATTTTCACATGTAATTTTCGAATTGAAAAAAAAAATGTGGCAAAAATGCCAATTCTTTTTCCAAGCAAAATGCACACTTTGGGGTTACTCATATACTCATTACAACATGCAAAACATCAAAATCAAAATTCAAAGCCAAGAATATCAATCATTCGAATTTTCAAAAAAAAAATTTTTCAAACAAGAAATCAACAAAGGGATCAAAGGGTTTCAAAGTATACCGTTCGGAGATGCGGATCCGAAGCCCAATGTTGCCAAGCATCGGGGTAATGCTCCTCCTCAACCGATTGCGAAAGATTGTAATGCCTCCTCATTCGGACGAGCTCCAATCGCCTCTCCGCTACCGGGCCACGTCCTTGGCCTTGAAAAGCGCCTTCTCCGTGTTCCATTGCTCAAAAAATCGAAGAAATCGGAAGAATTTTGAAGCTTAAATGGCCAAAAATGGCGGATTTTGCAGTTTTTCTCTCTCTGCTCTCGACAATTTCGAAAATTGGGTGAGGAAGAAGAAGGGCGTTGGCCCTAATTAATACCCCTGACTTTCAGCTCCTATCCGCGCGGATAGGATTGCAAGGGTCAAAATGACCCTTTTGCCCCTTAAAATTTCAGGACTCTGCAATTCAGTCCCCAACTTGACAGAGTTAACCAAAGTCAGCCCCTTGTCATCAAAATTGCCCCCGGCAGTAAAACGTAAGACCGAGTGACCCGAGAAAGATAACGAGATCCCGTATCTTTCATCAAAATCTTCCCCGGCAGTAAAACGTAAGACCGAGTGACCCGAGAAAGATAACGAGATCCCGTATCTTTCATCAAAATCTTCCCTAGCAGAAACGTAAGACCGAGTGACCCGAGAAAGATAACGAGATCCCGTATCTTTCATCAAAATCTTCCCTGCTAGCCAAACGTAAGACCGAGTGCCCCGAGAAAGATAACGAGATCCCAAGAAGAAAACGTAAGACCGAGTGCCCCGAGAAAGATAACGAGATCCCGTATCTTTCATCAAAATTACCCCCGGCAGTCAAACGTAAGACCGAGTGCCCCGAGAAAGATAACGGATCCCGTATCTTTCATCAAAATCATTCCCCGGCAGTCAAACGTAAGACCGAGTGCCTCGAAAAAGATAACGAGATCCCGTATCTTTCATCAAAATTGCCCCAGCAAGAAACGTAAGACCGAGTGACCCGAGAAAGATAACGAGATCCCGTATCTTTCATCAAAATCTTCCCGGCAGAAACGTAAGACCGAGTGACCCGAGAAAGATAACGAGATCCCGTATCTTTCATCAAAATCTTCCAGAGGTCAAACGTAAGAC
Organism: Adenophora triphylla var. japonica; assembly: GCA_022495995.1. Classification (NCBI taxonomy): domain Eukaryota; kingdom Viridiplantae; phylum Streptophyta; class Magnoliopsida; order Asterales; family Campanulaceae; genus Adenophora; species Adenophora triphylla. The sequence goes on along the minus strand of JAFEMH010006750.1, from coordinate 63,949 downwards.
CGAGTGCCCCGAGAAAGATAACGAGATCCCGTATCTTTCATCAAAATTACCCCTAGCGATCAAACGTAAGACCGATTTCCCGAGAAAGATAACGAATCCCGTATCTTTCATCAAAATTACCCCAGGTCAAACGTAAGACCGAGTGCCCCGAGAAAGATAACGAGATCCCGTATCTTTCCTCAAAATTATCCCCTGAGTCAAACGTAAGACCGATTTCCCGAGAAAGATAACGAATCCCGTATCTTTCATCAAAATTACCCCTAAGCCAAACGTAAGACTGAGTGCCCCGAGAAAGATAACGAGATCCCGTATCTTTCCTCAAAATTATCCCCAGTCAAACGTAAGACCGAGTGCCCCGAGAAAGATAACGAGATCCCGTATCTTTCATCAAAATTACCCCAGATCAAACGTAAGATCGATTTCCCTGCACGAATACGCCCGATTTTCCTCAGCAAAGGCTAACGAAATCCCCAAAGAAAGTTAACGGAATCCCAAAAGCCAACGAAATCTCGAGTAGTACTCGAACTACGAAAGGGCTTGATTCCCACTAGGGATACGTAGGTAGCCTATCATTAGGTCCAGCCCCTCGACCAAAACGGTCACCCTCTCCTTCGGCAGCAGACGAAGTCCACCGAAAGGCCATTTCAAATTAAGGTCCGAGGCACCTAAAAGGCCATCATCATCAAGGTCCGAGGCACCTAAAAGGCCATCATCATCAAGGTCCAAGGCACCTAAAAAGCCATCTTCAAGGTCCGAGGCACCGAAAAAGCCATCATCAAGGTCCGAGGCACCTAAAACGCCATCTCCAAGGTTCGAGGCACCTAAAACGCCATCTCCAAGGTTCGAGGCACCTAAAACGCCATCTTCAAGGTTTGAGGCACCTAAGACGCTATCACTAGAAAGCGATAAATCGCAATCACCCCCAGCAGAGACCGAAAATGGTCATTCCTATCCCCAGCAGAGCGGATAGCCATCAGACCGAAAATGGTCATCTCTTATCCCGGCAGAGTTTCTTTCCAAAGAAACGATCGTAGAACTCGCTCATCAGGTTCGAGGCACCTAAAACGCCATCATCTCCAGGGTCAAAGACCCGAACTACGACTGGCTTGATTCCCATTCGGGATACGTAGGTAGCCTATCGCTAGGTTCAGCCACCCGATCACTCGATCATCTTGCCAGATATGGAGCCTTACTCTTATCGACGACCCCGCTTCCTTCGAAAGCGCCGTCGCCGAGGGGCTACTGTAAGTGCTCCAATTTGAGCTTGTTAGAATTTTCGTTAGAAAATTAACGAAAGTTATAACATTTCTAACAATTCCTAACAATCCTAACTTTTCTAACAAAGTGAGGGTAAAATGGGCATTGCTATTTAGAGTTAAACCTTCCAAGGAATCTCAAAAAGCAAAAGAATTGGAAAAAACCCGAAACAGCAAGTTGAAAAACAATTTCTGCTGGAATTTTTGAATTTTATTCCTTGTGTCCAAAGCCTGAGCTGCATTTAATGAACAGTGCACGCCTACTGACCCTATCCGCGCGGACAAGTATGCAATTTCCAGAGGGCTATAAATTGAGCCCTCCAGTCACAAAAATAAGGAGGAAGAACACATTTTGCACCGAACCTCTGGCGAAATATAGAGAGAAAACAGTGAGAATTCACAAGAATTGTCACCTTTTTCTCTCCAATCTTTCCCAACTCATACTCATCCACTCACTCTCATATTAAAGCCCTAAACACTCATACACTCAAGCCAAACACTCAAGAACACAAGGAAGATTGGTAAACCCTCCTCTTCCTAACCCTAAATCTCATCCATGCATGCATCTTCAAACTACAAAATGTAGTTCTTTCATCTTCTTTCTTTAGATCTAAGAAGATCACCATGGAAGACCATCTCCATGGATGATCTTCTACAAAGATCAACATTATTTTCAAAGCTTTTCTTGCTTACTTGCAAAAATGCACTTTCAAAACTCTAAAAAACCATTTTCAAGCACTAAATCTTGATTTCAAAGGATAAAATTCCCCTTCCCAAGCAAATGAAATGCTTAGTCCTAATGTACCCCAAGGATGGTTTGGTATAGTTGATTCACCACTAAAATGTCTAGTGATCACTAACCAAAACCTAGGGAAATGGGGACAAGCATGGATGCAAAACCCCCCTTAAAATCATATTTTCTTTCTTGAGAAGTTGCTGTCCAGTAGCAATTTTCTCAGACCTCAGTCCATGGTCTTAATTTTTGGACACAGATTAACTTGGAATTTGGTGTTGACTACAAAATACTTTTTGTAGCCAACATCCAGAGCTTTCCAGACATATTTTTACCTTATTTTTTGGGTGAGTAAAACTCCTCTTTTCAAATTTTCTTTCAGAGGCTAGTTCATCAGCTTCTGGGAATCCAGATCTCATATCTGAGGTTTCCAGAAGGTTTTGACCCCTCAAATCTTCTCCAAAATGGAAAATTCCTTCGCACAAACTTTATTTAAGGTGTCTAGAACAACTTTCATTCTCTGAGTTTATCCAGATTATGAAGTTTTAAGACCCTTGAATCCCTTTTAAAATCAAAGGTCCACTGCCTTTTTCATTCTGGCAGAAATGGCTCTCAACTTCAAAAGGTCTTTTGAGTACCAAATCTCAATCCAAAAATCTTCCAAAAATCATGGGATCAGTTTAAAGTCTTAAAAAGATATCCCAATTTTTACTTTTCTGAGTTTCAACTTATTTTGGCCAAAACACACACACACACACACACACACAAATGATTTTCAGCTTGGAAGACTCGTTTTACGAGGCGCGTCGGGTGCACACTAACGTCCTTCCCGACGCGTAACATGACCTCCGAACCTAAATCTCTGATCTCGGGCTTTTTTCAAAGTTTTGGCCCTCAAAATTAAAATGGCGTGGCGACTCCGTTTTTTCCGGTTTTATTTGGTTTTTCAAAGAAACGCAAAAATCGAATTTTTCCCGCGAATGGCAACATCATCACAATAATACAGTTATCTAATTCTACTCAAATAAGGATTGTGAGAAGCTATAATTCCACTAGGATTATAACCTCCTCACACACAAATTTATATTAAACATGGACTCTACGATCCTATTCCTATAAATACAAGTCATAATTCACATTATTTTGGTAACACATCTTTTGACTCTAAACTCTTGTCAATTGATTTCTCTCTCTAAACACAAATACTTACTCTCACGCCGGAGGGCCTTCGTCGGTGAAGCCCCGGCTTAGTTTACGTGTTTGTTCTTCTTTTTCAGGCTATTCAATCATCCAGGATACAATCAGTCGCTGGATTTGGGCTAATTCGAACATTTTTGGCATCATTAGTTTGATTCCATTGCCGGAAAACGATTCGTATCATCCATTGAATAGCTTGAAAAATTCTGCTCCACTCTCCTAATCCTAATGGAAGACGGACATACTGCTAGTGTTACTCCTGATCCAGATAATATTCATGTGGAGGAGACTCATGGCAACGCCAGAATTGCTTTTCCTCTTGCCAATGGGGAACTGTCTCCTCCTCCACTATTGATTGATGGGCTGCCGCCCCTAGGAATGAATTTGCGTTATAGGGGATAGCCAGTAACCGAGGGAGCACTGCCAAACCCTCCTCGTCGTCGGCGTCGAGGGAGACCTGCTGGCAGCCAGACGGGGAGAAATGCCGCCGAGGGGGGAAATGGAGCTTCCCCCCAACAGAATGACCGTAAAACTATCCTGCATCAACAACCGAAAACTCTGCAATGCATTTATGAAAAACATAATGCCTTTCTACAATTGGATCCTGAGCACTCCCTGGCTAAATTCATGAGGCCTACGAGGACTGGAAATTCCCTTGGAGGGGAGAGTCATCTTGACAGGCGTGGTAGTCGGGGGAATAGAGAAAATCTTCCTCCTTGCCAACATCCCCCTCATCATGACATTGCTAGTAGATCCAAGCAAAACCCCCGAGATGTCCCTCTTTTTCATAAGGCTCCTGGACATGAAAACACACAAAACATTTAGGATTTGAGTAATCATCTGAACCATTAAAGGGACGAGTAGGTTAATTCTGTTGACTTGAGAGCAAGAATTAGTCAGGAAGGGCAAAAATATCCTTCTCATCATACTCCCTCTCGGTATAGGAGCCCTCCTCGGCATAGGATCCCTCCTCATGACAGGAGTCCTCCTCGTCAAAGGACTCCTCCCCATCCAGAAATGACATCTAGAAGGGACAAGGCACCATCTGGACATGGGGACAATCACCAGGAACATGTGGAACACAGTAGAGAATGGCACAAAAATAAAGAAAGGACCCACCGTAGTTCTCATTTTAGCTCGAGGATCGTTGCAAGAGATATTCTCCTCTTGAAAAAGAGACTAGATGAAATGAAAATGGGGAGAAAGGAAGTGGATGATGATGATACCAGTATCACTCGTCCTTTCTCCCAGCGGATTAATGATCTACCTCCCAATCCTGCTCTTAAAATCCCAAATTTTAAAAAATATGCGTGAAGCACAGACACACGGAACCATGTGCAAAGTTTTGAATCAACCATGGCACTCCTCACCAAGGTAGATGATATTCTCTGCAAGGATTCGCGAGTACCTTCTCCGGAACAGCTTTATCCTGGTTACGTGAGCAAAAGAAGGGAAGCATCGATAGCTGGAAAATCATGAGGAGGAGGTTCCTGGACCACTTGCAACAGCAGGAAAGAGAAAGAAAAGACTGACAGATCTTGCTAACATTGAGCAAGGGAAGAATGAAACAAATCTGAGTTACTATAATCGATTCAGAGCCATGGCAGACCAAGTAGAGGAAAGCCTGACAGACCAGGAGGTGATTGTATGCTTTAACTCCGGACTGATATCCGGATCGTTGATTTATGAACTTTCTGCCAGAGAGCCTAAGTCAAAGTACGATTTGTACAATGTGGCTTACACCATAGCAATGGCAGTAGAGAAAAGTAAGAGAAGGTCTAAAAAACCAGAGACAGACGTAGCTGGCGCCAACCAGACATCTAATGGAAGTGGCTACAAGGGGAAGAAAAGAACTCGGGCTACTGAAAAAGCCGAGGTTTTTACCCCCCTCACCAAACCTATCACAGAGATCATGCAGTTGGTAAATCTATCAAGTCCCCGACCACTTGATGAAATAACAAAATACAACAGTGACAGCTCCAAGTATTGTGCCTTCCACAAGGATCACGGACATGACATAGAGAATTGCATCTCCCTCAAGAGAATGATCCAGAGATGGGTAGACGAGGGAAAGCTTGATCGCTATGTTATGAGAAAGGATAACAAGCAAAAATGAAGGATGACGATGACAAAGATGAGGAAAGGGATGACAGACCTCTTAGGTCCAAGCTCCATAATATAAGAGAGAAAATTGTTTCCCACAAAAAATTGTAAGACCAGAGACACAAGCTAAGGAAAGTCTATCACATCCCCCTGGATTCATAAGGAATAGGAAGTCATCAGCTTCTCCCCTAATGAATTAGCTAGAAGTCGTGCGGCTCGCGAACAGCCCTTGGTGATCAAAGGGAGGATTGACAACTCTGAATCCGAGAGACTCCTCATAAACTCGGGGTCCTCCTAATATATTATGTATTACTCTACCTTCCAGATGATTAATCTGAAGGATAGCATGCTGGAGCCATACTCTGGAATAGGGTGTCAGCGTTTTGGTTCAAACCGCGGTTTGAGACCGAACCGAAACAAACTATGTGGTTTGGTTTGGTTTTTAACGATTAACGGTTCAGCCCGGTTCCAAAAATTTATAACCACGCGGCTCGGTTTGGCTTGCGGTCTGACTCCTTTAAATCGAACCGAACCGAACCGAATCATTTCGAGCTGAACCGCCAAACCGAACCACCGAGCTGAACCGCCAAATCGTTATATTAACCGTTGATTTATTTTCCACCGTTGATTTTTCAAACCTTAACCTAATCACCTATTCTAAAATATAAATACCTAATCCCTTTCCCATTTCTTTCTTTCCAGTTTCCAGTTCAGCGGCGCCTTCTCTGCGCCATTTCCAAATTCCAATTTTCCATCGACGACGAAGACATTTCCGACCTCACTCTTCCTCTTCCTTCGTCCTGACCTCACGGTTCACTCTTCCTCCAGCTCACTCTTCCTCTGCCTCACTCTTCCTCGGTTCCTCCGGCTCACTCTTCCTCAGGCTCACCAATTTCCAGCTATTGAAAGGTAATTTACAAAATTTCTATACAAAATTAAGCTCTCTTCGACCTCTTTCTATTTCATTCAGTAATTTTTCATTCAGACTCTCAATTATTTATAAAATATCTTCAATTTCTTTTTTGTACAGTGTACTCTTTCAACAAGATATTAGTCATCCATGGATAATGACAGTGTATGTTCTTCATTCAGCTATTTTTCCAAAAAAAAAAAATCAATCCGAATATTACATATTGTAATTTATAGAATTTATAGTATTCTAAAGTTTTCGTACAATGTACTCTCACTTATTTATAATATTCTGAAGTTTTTTTTTTGCTCTTGTCATTTTTAGGTCGGAATGTCAAGGAAGCGAAAAGCTCCATCAACCCAAGAGACTAAAGTAGATTCATCTGCTATTGATGGATGTAGTGATGTAAGAATTAAAGCCTTTACATCTGCAGTTTGGGACCACTTTGATAAAGTCATGAAAGGTAAAAAGCTATTGCATTCACTTTGTAAGTATTGTAAGAAGAAATATGTTGCCTCTCGTAGAACTAGAACCCTTACAAACCATTTAGCAAAGTGTCCTAAATATCCTTATAATGAGGTGAAGATAAAGCAAAAAACACTTGAGTTTTGTAAAGATGGGGAGGGGGAAAGCAAGTTGCTTCCTTGGAAATTTGATCAAACTAAGAGTAGAGAAGCTCTTGCAGAGATGATAATTATCGATGAACTTCCTTTTAGATTTATTGAGCATGCGGGTTTCAAACTTTTTATGAGTGTTGTTCAACCAAGGTTTGAATTAGTGTGTCGCAACATCATAGCTAAGGATTGTATGGAAATATATAATAATGAGAAGAAAAGGTTGAAAAAGGATTTATCTTTTAATGCTCATAGAATTTGCCTCACAACTGATATATGGACTTCCTTGCAAAACTTGAGTTATATGGTTCTCACTGCACACTTTATTGACAAATAATGGGTATTACACAAGAGAGTTCTTAACTTTAAAGTTGTTAATAGTCATAAGGGCCTTACAATTTCTGGTGCAATTGAGGCGTGTATGCTTGATTGGGGTATTGACAAGGTTTTCACTCTCACGGTCGATAATGATTCATCTAATGATACTACTGTTGATCACTTGAAGAAAAAACTTATTAGGAAAGACGGACTTGTTTTGGAGGGTGAGTTTTTTCATATGAGGTGTTGTGCCCTTATTCTAAACTTAATTGTTAGAGATGGAATTGAAGAAGTAGATGAATCAATTAGTAGAATTCGCCAGGCTATGAGATATATAAGGGTCTCCCCACAAAGAGCATATCATTTTCAAGAGTTTTATGAGAAAGAAAAAATTCCTCATAAAAGCAAGTTAGTCCTTGTTGTCCCAACAAGGTGGAACTACACATATCTCATGTTAGAAACTGCTCTTAAGTTCAAAAAAGCATTTGAAGTCATGAAATTAGAGACTACTTTGAATAAAGATCTCCCTAATGGTTGTCCTACCGAAGGTTATTGGTCTCGCGCTAGTACTTTGTGCAAGTTCTTGAAAACATTTTATGATATCACTAGGAGACTCTCGGGTTGCTTGTATGTGACCTCTAATTCTTATTTCCATGATGTGCTCTTGATTGAGAAGAGTTTGATTAGTTGGTCTAATAATAACAATGATGATGATTTGAAAGCCATGGCAAAGTCAATGCAAATTTTTTTTAACAAGTATTGGGGTGATATGAGTAAGATTAATATGAATCTTTTACTTGTTGTTGTCTTAGATCCTCGATTCAAGTTGAACTACTTGAAGTTTAGTTATGGAACCATTTGTAATGTTGATAAGGTGACTCAAGTTGAAAAGAGTGTGAAAGATACTTTGTTTCGTATGTATTCTTGTTATGAGTTGATTGACAAAAATTCTAAAGAAAATGAAAGTGTAGAAATAATTGACGATGAAGCGGAAAGCATGATTGATTCTTCACATGATAATGATCTTGAAGACATGCAAAATGCATATCTTAAGCACTTAGAGGAAGTATATGATGATGAAAAGTCAGAAATTGAGAGATACTTGGATGAAACTGTTGAGAAAAAAAGTTGAAAACTTTGATATTTTGTTATGGTGGAAAGTGAATGGTCACAGGTATCATATTCTCTCCCTAATAGCAAAAGATGTTTTGGGAATTTCTGTTACCACTATTGCTTCAGAATTAGTTTTTAGCACCAGAGGCCTCGTCTTAGACCCATTTCACAGCTCTTTGAGTTTCAAGGTTGTGGAGAGTTTGATTTGTGCATAAGATTGGTTGCGTGTCGCACCTCTTCCCATTGATGTTGAAATGAGGTTGGATGACTTTAGCAATTATGAATCTTATAAAGTAACTATATATACAAACCAATTAATTTAAACAACTTTATTCATTTATTTTGTCTATGTTAAGTTGATTTATTTTCTTATGATTATAACTTTATATCTTGCCGTTATAACTGAAAATACAGATCTTGTGGGTCCTTCGACCTTAAGGGAATGATAACTCAGGTAATCATTTCCATGTTTTACAACACAGCTATACTATTTTATTTCACAATTTGTTCAACCTTTCTATATCTGATTCTTATTCTAGTTTCATGAAACGTTGGGCTGAATACACCAAATGTTCCATCGTGGGTTTGGACTCAACAAAATGGTCCAAAAGTTCATCATCCAAAGACTGATGAAGAACAACTCGACCCACTCTCAGTTGGGGACCCTTACGAGCAGCAAGGTTATGCCCTTAAGTACAGGGACTTGTCGAACATCACTTACAAACTGCTCGGCCTCAGCATAAGTATTTATATGCCGAGTAGTAAGTATGGAAGGAGAAGACTCAACACATGGCCTTTTGGAGGAGCCCCCCCCCCACCTCGGCTTCAATCCTTGGCCGCTTTGGGGCTGGAGTCCTTCCCCAACATTTGCTTCCTCGGCCTTTATCTGGTCGGTCTGCTGAAGAGCCTCCTCGGCCTGGGGAGTAATAATTTTATGGGAGCTTTGTCCCTCCTCGGCATGAGCATCATACCCGTCTTCTGTTCCTCGGTGGAGGCTTCAGTGCCCCCCCACCGGCTTGAGGGGCAAATCCCCAGCTTCCTTGGAGGCCAAGATGGCCTACCTCTCAACGGCATCAGAGTGCCTTTTATTCTTAGCCGAGGAGCGTGAAGTCCTCCTCCTCAATTTCATGAGGGCTTGGGGTCAAGTACTTCTTCAGACATCTTCTTTTCCTCCTCGGGGGTTAGATTTGAAAAGACGAGAAGGATCAATCAACAAAAGACGAAAAGACAACATAGCAAGTAAAAAATATACAAGTACTAAGGATGGGAAAGAAAGAAATTTACAGCCGGGTAAGTCATCTACGGTTAAACACCGGTTCTCATAAAGCTTGCATACATCACTTTTTGAATGGAAGACGAGGCCGAGATGCACCCTCCAGTCTGGATACCTATCCCCCTAATAACTGAGGCCATAGGCACTAGACCGTCTAGAGGACCTGGCATAATGTCGGCTTGGACATAATACCTCTGGTCGATCTCCAAACTTGACCAACAGAGAGTTCCCACCTCGGCAAATTTCCTTAAACACTCAACCAGCTAGCTGACCACTCCACTCAGGCCTCTACACCTGCTCGGGAACGCTTGGAAGCCGAGAAGGAGCTGGAAAATCCCATCCTTGTCGGCTCTTAAACCTTATGACATGTTAATTCCACCCTGAGACCTTGCTCGTTATGGGGTATATGAGTTTGGGTTGGTTTGGTTCACTCCTTCTCACCACAATTCTTCTGTCCTCCTTATAACTGACTGTGAAGAAATGGTGGAACGCAGATTGACAAGGCTCAAAGCCTAAGCTACGACAAAGTACGATGAATCCGGTGAGGAACCTCACGGCGTTGGCACCTAGCATAGCCGGGATGGCCTGCATGTCCTCAAGGAACTCACATATAAATGGATCTAAGGGAAGGCGCAGACCGAATTGGAACTGCTTGTAGAAAAAGTGGACGTGATTAAGGCTATGCATAAAGTCCTCCATTGCCTTCTCATCTTTTACAGGAGCACCGGGAAAGTAGCTAAGACGATACTCCTCTCTCGACACCCCATACTTGGAGTGTAACTCCTCTATCATTGGCTCCCCGACTCTAATGGGTTTAGGCCTAGGGGTATAAACTCTTCCTCGGTTAAACCTACCTTGTCCTCTCCCCCGACTACCAGCTTGTGCTCCCTCGGCAAAGGCATTTACGATCCTACCCGAGGTGGACGGATCAGTTGAAGGTCAAGCAGTGTTACTTCTTCTCGTCTTAACTGCATAAATAAAAGAGCAGACATCAGAATTTGGCTAAGTCAAAAATGGAAGACGAGGACTAGGAAGGGAATCCCTCCCCGTCCCATTGACTAAAGTCGAGGAGGGATTCTTACCCAACAAAGGGTGCTCCAAGTGGTTGGACTTCAAGTAATACAGGTTGATGTGGTTAATAATCTCGGACCAACCGTGGAATAGCACAACATTGGGGGAATTTACATCTAGTCGGTCAATCCTAAACCGAATTGGGTAATGCACGTCGGTCCTAGGAGATTGGTACCTCGTCAATATCTCTCCAATCTCATTCAAACTTAGCATCATCCACGGCCCATCAATTCTTTGGTAAATTCTAAGATTCTGGGTGTGATAACAATACAAGGCGTTGGGATTGCTCCTTCACGTTCTTGCCATGTCTATGAATGAGGAAGGCACAAGAAATTGCTCAAGGAAAAACCTCAAGAACAAACACCAACAATAGCGGTCCTCAAGAACACACCAAGAACAGTAACACCAAAAACCCAGAAATTTGCAAAAAATAGAAAGGGAAGAAGAGATTATACCTGAATCAAAGGTTTTTGTAGAGAAGCACGTACAAAATCAAGCAAAGATCCCAGAAATCAAGCACGAAATCAAGAATAAAATTGCAATTTTTCAACCTTATAATGCCCTCTCAAAATCCAACATTGATAAAAGTGTAGAAAGGGAGTAGATTTTGGCTTTATACCCAGATCTGAATCGGGCATGGGTCGGAAATCGGGTTGAGGCGCCGTCTCTTCCTTGAAATTAATGATCTAGAGTGTTCCCAAGGCGAATGTCCAGACCTCGTAAATCGCGCCCATCATTATCGAAATAATCGGTGGATAATGAGACGCCTCGTGATTCATGAAAACCCGTTTGTATCCGTTTAAGCCAAGGTAGAGCACCACTTCCTCCTCGGCATAACCAAGCTAGGAAGTCGGAGGCCACTGAACGGTATAAACCGAGGTATGAACGCGGGTAATGGCCAGGCAAGACCCAATGGATTTGGCCTAAAATATAATCCATACAAGTATCAATTACGATAAAGGGAGTGAGCCTTCCTTACCTTTGCTCGTCATGCTTTCTCGTCATTCCCACTATGTCGACCTAGACATAAAAAAGCGAATAATGACTAAGGCACATCAATTATACATGCCGATAAGGCATACTCTCATATGCCGAGAAAGGCGTCCATCAAGGCCGACCTAGGCCTCATTTGAAGACGAGGAACTCCTACTCGGTTGTCAACAAAGGAAATGGGATTCCCTATCCTTACCTCTCTCTTCCTCGGTGTCAACTTAGGCCGACCAAGCATCAAATTCCGAGTAGCGTGTCTCCTAAGCGCACGTGTAGAATACAATTATCTAATTCCATGCAAATAAGGATTGTGAGTAGTTATAATCCCAGTAGGATTATAACCTCCTCACAGACAAATTTCTATTCAACATGGTTTACGATTCTATGCCTATAAATTCAAGCCATAATTTACATTATTTGATAACACATCTTTTGACCCTAAACTTTTGTCAATTGATTTCTTTTTATAAACACAAATACAATTATATCACGCCGGATACCCTTCGCCGGTGAAGCCCCAGCTTAGTTTACGTGTTTGTTCTTTTTTTTTTTCCAGGATATTCAATCATTAAGGTTACAACATGTCACTGAATTTGGGCTGATATGAACGTTTTTGACATCATCATATAATTTGTGTTTTGAAATCTCTTTTTATGTTATAATGTGTTTCTCTTTATAATATACAAAAAATCTAACAACAAAAATATATAAATACACTTTTTTTTCATCTCCATTTATATTTTATATAAGTTGAATATCAACCATACTAATAAATTTGATATACCTACATATTTTGGCATATCAAATTATATTTAGTTAGTTGATATATAATAGAAGCAAAATTCACACCACCTCTACAATCATTGAACATTTGAGATAATAGAAGGAATAGTATTATATTGCTCCTCCCGAAAGCCCACAGGCCCCACACCCGTCTTAAGTTGAAAGATGTTGGCAACTTTCCCTTCTCCATGTGTCGTTTTTTTTTTTCCATTTAAATACTTTTTTTTTCATTTTTTTAAAATAAAAATACTTTAAATAATAATTTTAAATTTGATTGTTTAACTATCAAACTCATTTTATTCAGCAAATATTTAATAAAAAATGCAATAAATATCCAAAGATTAATTAGACTCCTAATTATCGTACTACCAAAGTCAATCTATCATATCAAAAGAAATAAACCAATTAAAATCGGAAAGCAAAAACAAAAGAAACAGAAATCTATAATCTAAAAGGTTACAAAATGTGCAATATAAAAATGAAGGCTTCAATTTTCCCCAAAAGAATCCCAAACAAAATACCTCTACTGATTTCTAAATCTGATCGCACTTGTAAAAAATGAAATTCAAAATTAGGGTTTACTAGAATAATCTTGAATCCTATTCCCAATCACATTTTGCATTTCATGTGAAGACCTCAAAAAGGAGTAATAACTAAAGTTATTTTGGTTGGCAAATGAAAAACTCAATGAAGATAATCAACAAAATGAAGAGTAGAATTTGATACATATTCACACCCTCAATCAATCAAGATGATTAATTACCTTTAAAACTTACTTTGCATATATATCTCAATTTACAAAAAAAAACAACAAAAAAACATGCATCTCTTTAACATGGAAATGGAGTCACGGGCAGCCGACGTGCGAGGTTGTGATTATATTTGCAGACTAAGGTTGTTTAACGGTATAAACCGAGATATGAACGTGGATCCGTGGTTGGGCATGACCCAATGAATTGTGTCCAAAATATAATCCATACAAGTCACAATTACGACAAAGGGAGTGGCTCTACCCTACCTTTGCTCGTATTGCCTCATTGTCATTCCCCTATGTCGACCTTGACATAGCAGGCATATAATGACTAAGGCTCAAGCAAAGCCCAATGCCGAGGAAAGCATATATCTGGGCCGAGGAAGAAATTCCTCCAAGGCCGAGCAAGGCTCCCCTTGAAGACGAGGAAACCTCCTCGGCTATCAACAAAAGGAGTACTGGGCTTCCCCATTCTCTACCTCTCCTCCTCGGCATGACCTTAGCCGACAAGGCCACATAAGCCAAGGAAGCTCCTCACCGGTATACGTGCAGATTGCAGTTTATCCAATCCTACACAAATAAGGACTGTAAACAGTTATAATCCTCTTAGGATTATAACCTAATCTCAAAAGAATTCTCCTATAACAAGGACTGAACAAGTTATAATCCTCCTTGGAGTAAAATCTTATCTCCAAGCACTCCTATTCAACATGGATTATACAATGCTATGCCTATATATACAGGTCATAATTTACATTATTTTGGTATATTATCTTTTGACTCTAAACTCTTGTCAATTATCTCTCTCTCAAAAGTAAATACTTATTCTCACGCCGGAGGGCCTTCACCGGTGAAGCCCCAGCTAAGTTTACGTGTTTGTTCATCTTTTTCAGGCTATTCAATCGCCAGGATACAACCTGCTGCTGAATTTGAGCTGATCCGAACGTTTTTGGTATCATCAGTTGTGTTTGATAAAATTAAGCATTTAATGCTTATTGTTTAGTGATTCCCTTTTGTGCAACTATTTCAAACTAATGATAAACCTCGAATTGAATTGTAACAATCATTGCATACTCCACTTGACAATCAAGCATCAATGTTGATGATTAATTGTTAAGAAAAATATGAAATGATTGTTACAATTCAAGTTAAGGTTTTGATCCTTGATTGTCAAGAGAAATATAGGATGGTTGTTAAAATTCAATTCGAGATCCACCCTTAATATGAAGTGGTTGAACAAAATGAAACTATTAAATAATAAGCAATAAATGCTTGATTTTATCAAACACAACCTAAGTCAAACATCGGAGCAAGATGAGGAAAGACGCGATCTAATGGATTAACAGAAATTGCTTGGAGTTTCTAAGAAATAGAGAGTGAGAGAGAGTTCTTAGGGGAATAACCTCTGATTTGTATGTGTATTACTTCGTCCTTTCTGAAATAAATGTTACATTTTTGACTTTTTTTTTTTATCAGTTAAGTTGAACTTTAGCCAATATTTGATGATGAGTTTTTTTCCTTCATGATTTTTTTTTTAAAAGTTATAAATAGTATTTTTATTCGGGAATCAAACCGTTTTTAGAATAGTATGAAGAAAATCATTTTTTTTTTATAATTTTTTGGTTAAAGTTCAACTTAGTTAACAAATAAAGTCAAAGTGCTACATTTATTTTGGGAGGAGGCATTTCATGTTCACAAAATCTGGGGAGAAACGCGTTTCTCCGTCGCGTATGGAGAAACGGGGCTTAGTTTGTCGCGCGACATACTTAGCCACAACAACTGGATATCCTTTCCAAAGCTTCTGAATATCCAGAAGCTTGAATATGGATATTCAGAAGCTTGAATATGGATATCCAGAAGCTTTGAAAAGGATATCCAGAAACCAAATTTTTTTTTTCTGGATATCCTTTCCAAAGCTTCTGGATATCCATATTCAAGCTTCTGGATATCCAGAAGCTTTGGAAAGGATATCCAGAAAAAATATTTGGTTTCTGGATATCCTTTCCAAAGCTTCTGGATATCCATATTCAAGCTTCTGGATATCCAGAAGCTTTGAAAAGGATATCCAGAAACTGGCTAAGTATGTCGCGCGACAAACATAGCCCCGTTTCTCCACACGCGACGGAGAAACGCGTTTCTCAGCAGACCGACTCTTTCATGTTCCATTTGTCTTAATATGTGTCATAGTTTATTGTTCAATATTTTAATTATTGTGTTTTATTTATTTATACATTAATTATTTTTATATTATACAAATCACATCAAATTTATTTTTTATTTGACAAGTTAATTTTATAAAACGAAGTATATAATTTTGGTGGTTAATTGATGTTGGATGAGTATTAATTTTGTCAAAGTAAAAAAATATAGATACAAACAATGGACCAAAGGTTTTAATGGTATTCAATATTAAAATTTATAATAGAGGTAGTAATGTCGATTTGCTACAACGGAACCTTAACTCCGCTCAACATCATACAACACTATATGAAAAATCTACTAATAAATGTAAAATATTTTAACGAATATAAAATCACATTTTTGTACTAAAATGTGAGTAAATTCTTTAGTATTGCATATAAAACTTATATTAAGAATGTGATTTTTTGTTTTTTACATTGTGTAGCACATTTTTTACATGTTAATTATGTGAAAGCTTGATACACATTTTTGAGTCCCGATCTGACCAGTTTAAGGCTTTGATATCATGTAAAATTATCAAATGATATAAAAGATTAATTTGTCAGATCGAGGCTTAACAATGCACATCAAGATCGCTTGAGCGTTGGAGCTAACTCCGGTTGTTGCATTTTGAAATTCATGGATGTAGTGAGTTGAAAACTTGTTAAGGGCATGTGCTCAAGCTCAAGTTTCTGAAATTATTCGGAAATGTTTATTCTTAATCTTAATCATAATCATAAGATTCTATATATTTAAAAAGATTTAAATATTGAAAGAATCTTAATTTGTTTCTTTATTGACGGAATCTCACTGTTTATTGGAAGCTTAAGTTAAATATCAGATCAATAATATAACTTTGTCAACTTCCTATTGACACGAATCATTAATTTCATTTGGCGATGCCAAATTTTAATAATTAATTAAGAGGTTGGAGTTGAAAAATTGATGTGACGCATACACATGAACTACTCCCACAAACCCAACACATAGATTTATTAAAATTTAATACTCCCTCCGCCCCGTTCGAAAAGCCACAAAATGGACCTCGCACGCAAATTAAGGAAAGTGATATAGAAATGAAAAAAAGTTTAAATGTTGTGAGTATGAAAAATTAAATAGGAGAGAGAATGAGTGGGAGGAATAGTTAAGAGAGAGAATATTGTGAGTGTAAAAGTAAAGTAGGAGAGAGAATGAGTGGGTGAAATAGTAATAAAAACATTCCTTTTTGGGAAAGTGCCTTTTTAAATGGGATGCTCAAAATGGAAATTTGTGACTTTTCGGACGGGACGGAGGGAGTATACACGTTGCAAATCAAATCTCAATTAGATTAATAACTTGTAATGTGGTAGGGGACGTGTCATAATTTTTTAGTTTTTTTTAGCAAATCATAAATTTAATTTCATTCACAGTTTAAAAAAAATACTCCCTCCGTCCCAGCGAAAGAGTCGGTAAATTTGTCCGACACGCAAAATAAGAAATGTGATGTAGGAAAGAGAAAAAGTTTAAATGTTTTGAGTATGAAAAATTAAATAGGAGAGAGAATGAGTGGGAGGTGATGTAAGAAAGATAATGTTGTGAGTGTAAAAGTAAAGTAGGAGAGAGAATGAGTGGAGAGAATAGTGATTTAATGTTTCCTTTTTGGGAAAGTGACTTTTTAAATGGGACGCCCAAAAAGGAAATAAATGGCTCTTTCGCTGGGACGGAGGGAGTATGTCAACAAAGGCCAAAAGTTTATCCCGAATAACAACAGGTGCATCTCTTAATATACAACAATAATATTTTTGATTTAAATCTTAATTAAAACGTTCGAATTACACAACAAGTAAAACTTGGACACTGTCCATATCCAACATCACAATATTTTGGGAGAAACTAGTTTTTCCTTAAGTTATAGAAAGTCCTGTTTTATAAACTGTTCCTAAATATTCACTAACTACTTGCAAGTAGAAAAAAAGTGGACTTTTTATAATTTATGGAGAAACTAGTTTCTCTCAAAACTTGCTCATCCGACATTTAAGAAATCTCTTTCTCTGATAATATTTTGCGCTAAGCACTTAATATAAAGAATTCGAGTTGACGAGAAAACGCTGACCACACATCTCAAATCCACGGATCATCATTGTGCAGAAAGAACATTGACATTCACTTCACTGTGAGAAAATGTAAGAATCGTTGTTATTGCAAAATGAAAAAACAATAAACTGTTACAAGGGTGTTACAATTACAGAAAATCAAATAAAACATAATTAACAAAAACTGAAAATACAAAGGAGAAGTTGTTGAATTTTGATGCACGAGCCCAATGAAACCACTGTCTCCTTAAGATATATTCGATCCTTCACCGAGTGTGCTTGAGTTTGCTTGGATCGCTTGTCTCCCAGGATAGAACGTGCGGACCGGGGGCACTTTGCACCTAAAGTTCTCGGCGAGTTGAATCGTGCTTGGACTAGATCACCTCTTCGTCTATAATGCAAGATAGGAGGCCAAATGAAGAAGCAACAAGAGAAATGGAAGAGGATTGCAGGAGCAAGAGTTTGTTTCTGCTGTGGTTTTTCTCTCAAAGTGTTTCTAAAAGTTTTTCTAAGTGTTCTCAAAAGTTGTTGACAAACAACTATTTAAACATTTCAAAAACCAAGATTAAAACTGAAAATTTGTTGTTAATTATGTAATAAACAAAATTATTACGAAATTAACCAACCATTAAATCAAAAATCTTAGCCATAATGATTTTCGTTTCAGTTTTTCACATTTAATACTCGGGCCGTTACACTTCGCCAGAACCGCTCGCCGAGTCTTATACCTTGCTCGGCCGAGTAAGGCTTTGCCCAGATATGCTCGGCCGAGCAATGCATATGCCTCGGCCGAGCATGGTTGTCCAGAAACTTTGGACCTTCTGTCATGCTCTGTTCGGCCGAGTCAACAACCTGCTCGACCGAGCACCTTAGTAAAATTCAAAGCCATTTTTGATTTACAAAATCAAAATTTATTAGCAACAAGTGAGCCAAATTCTTTGAGCATTTTATATTTAATTAATCCAAAACCCATTTTGGACAAATAAATATTTTATTTCACAAAGACTAAACCACTTAAGTAATTTGACAAAATTACCCTTTAGAAATTAATCCATTAATTTTCTTCAAAACACACTATTTTTCCAATAATCCCTCACATGAAGGAAATTCATGAGGATAGGTGATAAAGTCTGGCAGTCGAAAATCTGCATAGGATAGGTAGGGGTTTGCCCTTTGAACCTTCCCTTGTAAAAGCATATTTACTCTACTCGCTAATCAGTAAACGCGATGTCCTTGAACTGCTAGCTTTTTGTATAGCCGATCATATACTTTACACAGGTATCTCCCTAACACAATTCAGCTCTCATAGCTGTGTCCATTAATGGCCCTGGATCACAATGCCTGGTTCTGTGAGAAGGTCTAAGAATTGAGCCTCACACAATTCTTCTCGAAGCGGCCTCTACTTCTTTCTCACATAGGTGATTCTTTTAAGTAACCCATTTTACTTCACATAAGAATCATTAAAAGCCATAGGATTAACCTCATTCATCTCGGGATGTCACTTTATGGAATGAGTATAGGGTTGACCCCCCACAGTGACGCTACAAGTCTTTTAACAGTTAGGTTGTCCCTTTGAACCTAGATCTTGGGATCTCCAGTCAACTAGGTTGGGTTTTCCGCTGTGTTTAACTTCTCAAGAGGCTTTAATCCCATTCCCAATGTCAACCTTGCAACTATCTCTTTACTTAACCCTTTGGTTAGCGGATTCGCCAAATTATCTTTTGACCTTAAATAGTCAATAGATATGGTGCCAGTTGCAAGTAGTTGTTTAATGGTATTATGTCTTCGACGTATATGTCTAGACTTACCATTATACATATGACTTTGTGACCTACCAATAGCAGATTGGCTATCGCAATGTATACTAATTGCGAGCACGGGCTTTTCCCATCTTGAAATATCTTCTAGAAATTGGCGTAGCCATTCGGCTTCTTCACCACATTTATCTAACGCTATAAACTCAGATTTCATGGTTGATCTGGCTATCACAGTTTTCTTAGAAGATTTCCATGATATAGCTGCACCTGCTAATGTGAATAAATATCCAGTTGTAGACCTTGAGTCTTTGATATCCGATATCCAATTAGCATCACTATATCCTTCTATCACAGCTGGATGTCTAGTGTAATGTAATTCAAAATCACGAGTATATCTTAAGTACCTTAATACTCTTACTATACCCTTCCAATGATTTGTTTCAGGATTACTTGTGTACCGGCTTAACTTGCTAACGATATAAGCAATATCCGGCCTAGTACAACTCACTAAGTGCATTAGACTTCCGATGATTCTCGAATACTCTAATTGAGATACTGGTTCATCTCTATTCTTTGATAGATGAAGATTTGGGTCGATTGGAGTACTCGCTATTCCATTGTCATCCTTGCTAAATTTCTCAAGAATTTTATCTACATAATGAGATTGACTTAGTACAAGTCCATTGGATATTCTAGAAATTTTAACTCCAAGGATTACGTCCGCAAGTCCCATATCTTTCATGTCAAACTTCGAATTCAACATGTCTTTCGTGGATTTGATCATCTTATCACAACTCTCTATGATAAGCATGTCGTCTACATAAATACACAAAATGACATAGCCATTTTCCGTGATTTTAGTATAGACACATTTGTCACACTCATTTATTTTAAATCCACTTTGCATCATAGCATTATCAAATTTCTGATGCCATTGTTTTGGTGCTTGTTTCAAGCCATATAATGACTTTACTAATTTGCACACCTTCTTTTCTTGTCCACGCGCAACAAACCCCTCGGGTTGTTCCATGTAAATCTTTAATTACAAGTCGGGCCTTATACTTATCAATTGTTCCATCCGCTTTCATTTTCTTTTTGAAAATCCACCTATATCCTAGTGGTTTACTTTCCGGAGGAAGGTCCACTAGTTCCCATGTGTGATTTTGCAAAATGTAATCAATTTCACTTTTAATTGTTTCCTTCCACAAAGGTCCTTCCGAAGAGCTAACGTCTTCTTTGTAACTTTGTGGTTCACTTTCTACCATATAGGTTAGAAAGTCCGGACCATATGATTTTTCAATCCTAGCTCTTTTGCTCTGTCGAGGTTCTACCTCTTCTTCTTCACTTTTATCTTGAACGTGTTCTTCTTCTATTGAATCTATAACCCTAGTCGATGAGCTTGCCTCATTTCTTGACTTACACGAGAATATATTCTCAAAGAACGATACGTTCACAGATTTCATTATAGTATTTTTGTGTATAGCTTCAATTTTCGACTTATACACAAGAAATATATAAGCACTACTGTTATGTGCCTATCCAATAAATATGCAATCAACAGTTTTAGGTCCAATCTTCACCT
Organism: Adenophora triphylla var. japonica; assembly: GCA_022495995.1. Lineage (NCBI taxonomy): Eukaryota > Viridiplantae > Streptophyta > Magnoliopsida > Asterales > Campanulaceae > Adenophora > Adenophora triphylla. Next base: position 43,245 of record JAFEMH010006750.1, on the reverse strand, counting down.
TTTTAGGAGGAGGTATGGCTACCTTTGCAAGACACCCCTACACTCTCAAGTGTTTGTAACTTGGCACTCTTCCATGCCATAGTTCATAAGGAGTTTTGTCTTGTTTCTTAAAGGGTATTTTGTTTAACACATAGTTAGCCGACAACACGACTTCCCCCCACATGTTATCCGATAATTCCGAACTCAATAACATGACATTCATCATTTCTTTTAATGTCCGATTTTTCCTTTCGGCAACACCGTTTTGTTGGGGTGTATAAGGTGCCGAGGTTATATGTTTAATTCCACTTTGAGCACATATTGCTTCAAATGGAGATTCATATTCACCCCCTTTATCACTTTTTAGCACCTTAATTTTCCGGTTTAATTGATTCTCAACTTCATTTTTATAGAGAGTAAACTTCTCTATAGCTTCATCTTTACTTTTTAGAAGATACACATAGAAATACTTTGTGCCATCATCTACAAAAGTCATGAAGTACTTATTGCCGCCCCGTGATTGTGTTGATTTAAAGTCACATAAGTCCGTGTGAACCAATTCAAGTGGTTCACTATGTCTTTTAACTGAATGTAATGACTTTCTTGTTAATTTTGCTTCTACACAAAATTCACATTTTTGTTTACAATCAACTTTAAACTTTGGAATAGAATTTGCTTTTGTCAAATGACGTATAGAATCAAAATTAACATGACCAAGTCTACCATGCCACAAATTAGATGACTCAAGCAAGTAAACGGAAGAGATATTCATATCATTAGCTTTAGCCTTAACAACCATTACACTTAGCATAAATAGTCCATCATTGACATAGCCTTTGCCTACAAACATTCCACTCTTAGACAAAGTGACTACATTGGACTCAAACACAATACGAAAACCATGCTTTATCAAAAGCGATCCGGACATCAAGTTCTTTCGGATATCGGGCACATAAAGCACATTGTTGAGAGTCAACTCCTTCCCGGATGTTATCTTCAAAACCACTTTTCCTTCACCTTTGATCTCGGAAGTGGCTGAATTTCCCATGAATAGCTTCTCACCATCCTTAGCAACAAGAGTACTAAACATGTCTCTATTAGAGCACACATGTCTATCAATCCACCATTGATTTGGGTTTGAACCCACCAAATTCACCTCGGAAACCATAGCTGCGAGGTGCACCTCGGACACTTCTCTAGCAATGCCTTCCACCATGTTTGCCTCACGAGCCTTCTTGGGCAACTTGCAAGCATGAGCCTTGTGGCCTTCATCGCCACAATTATAACAAGTTCCTAAGAACTTCTTCTTGGAAACACCACATTTTGGTCCCAAGTGGGAACGCTTGGAAGTTGTCACAACCTTCCCTTTTCCCTTCCCAAAGCTTTTGCCTTTGGAGCTTTCACCATGCTCCATTGGCCTTAGCCACACTAGAAACAAACTTTTTCTCAGCGACTCTATTGTTCTCTTCAATACTCAAACGAAGGATTATTCCTTCCACATCCATTTCCTTTCGCTTATGCTTAAGGTAGTTCTTGAAATCATTCCAAGATGGAGGCAATTTCCCAATAATTGCAGCCACTTGGAAGCTTTCACTTATGATCATACCCTCGGCATGAATCTCGTGCAAAATAGTTTGAAACTCATCAACTTGAGATTTCACACTCTTGCTATCCACCGTCTTAAAATCAAGAAAACGGGCAACAATGAACTTCTTTGTTCCCGCGTCCTCAATCTTATATTGTGGTCCAACGACCCCCACAATTCCTTTGCAGATTTCTTCTCATTAAACACATTGTAAAGAGAATCTAAAAGCGAATTAAGGACATAGTTTCTGCACAAGTATTCCCCATGCTTCCATGTTTCAACCGCAGCCAAGGTTGTAACATCGGTTTCTCCTCCACTCACCTTTGGCATATCTTCTTTCAGATATTTTGCCAAGTGCAAGGTAGTGAGGTAGAAAAACATCTTTTGTTGCCAACGCTTAAAGTCGTGGCCAACAAACTTCTCGGGTTTTTCCGCATGAGGGGTCGGGATATGGATCGTAGGAGGATTTGTCACAATAGTCGAGCCACTTCCGCTTCCAGTTTGGGGATTAGTTTGGGGTCCAGTTTGGGATCCAATTTGGTTCTCCACGTTGTTGTTATTAGTCGCCATCTGAAACACAACAACTTGGTTAGTATTTTCTGTTTTTAAAAATCTGTAATCGACTCCCTCGATTAGGAAGTATGTCTTAAGATTGTTACAAGGGTGTTACAATTACAGAAAATTAAATAAAACACAATTAACAAAAACTGAAAATACAAAGGAGAAGTTATTGAATTTTGATGCACGAGCCCAATAAAACCACTGTCTCCTTAAGACATATTCGATCCCTCACCGAGTGTGCTTGAGTTTGCTTGGATCACTTGTCTCCCAGGATAGAACGTGCGGACCGGGGACACTTTGCACCTAAAGTTTCCGGCGAGTTGAATCGTGCTTGGACTAGATCACCTCTTCTTCTATAATGCAAGATAGGAGGCCAAAGAAGAAGCAACAAGATGCAACAAGAGAAATGGAAGAGGATTGCAGGAGCAAGAGTTTGTTTCTGCTGTGGTTTTTCTCTCAAAGTGTTTTCAAAAGTTTTTCCAAGTGTTCTCAAATGTTGTTGACAAACAACTATTAAAACATTTCAAAAACCAAGATTAAAACTGAAAATTTGTTGTTAATTATGTAATAAACAAAATTATTACGAAATTAACCAACCATTAAATCGAAAATCTTAGCCATAATGATTTCCGTTTCAGTTTTTCACATTTAATACTTAGGTACATTACATACCTTCCCGAAGCGCTCAGTAGAGTCTTATACCTTGCTCGACCGAGCAAGGCTTTGCCCAGATATGCTCCGCCGAGCAATGCATATGCCTCGACCGAGCATGGTTGTCCAGAAACTTTGGACTTTATGTCATTCTCTGCTCGATCGAGTCAACAACCTGCTCGGCCGAGCACCTCAGTAAAATTCAAAGCCATTTTTGATTTACAAAATCAAAATTTATTAGCAACAAGTGGGCCAAATCCTTTGAGCATTTTATATTTAATTCATTCAAAACCCATTTTGGACAAATAAATATTTTATTTCACAAACACTAAACCACTTAAGTAATTTGACAAAATTACCCTTTAAAAATTAATTCATTAATTTCCTTCAAAACATACTAGTTTTTCAACATAAACAAAAAATAAACAAAAATAGGCTTTCATAAATGAGAGAAAACAATGGCTCTTACAAATGAAAAAAAACAACGACTATCAACAAATGACGAAAATTTATTGTACGAAAAAAAAATCATTTTATTCTTAAAAATCTCATTTAACACGGTACTATTATAAACTATCAAACAATCCAACATCAGAGGCAGACACACACAGACCCCTAACACCCCACCAAAATGAAAAGATATAATAGGAATTGTGACACTTCCATTATAAATTAAGCCATGTCATCGGAAATACTCTCTGCGTTTTAAAATAAATTATAAAAAAGAATTCAATTTTTATGCGAGCAATTTTTGTTTTGTTTCCATTTTAAATCGGATCTGCTCTTTCATAGCAAATTTGAAAATCTTTTTATTCCTTCATTTTGGGGATTCTATCTCGAATAATCCATTTTTAAAATAATATTTTCTAAAGTGATAATTCTTTCAAATTAGAGTTGGTCTTAAAAAAAATACGCATTTTTTTAAGCTTAGAAAAAACGTATTTTACACTGGCACTTAATAACACTAACACTGACACTTAAATGGTGACGATGGAATGAGACTTAGAGAAATAATCATTAAACTTTACAATTCTGGGAAGGACCAGAAATGGAGCCTATATAGATGAATTGGAGGAAATAGTACTCAACCCTGAATACCCGGAATAAAGAATCAAAATTGGGGAGCAACTCTCCCTATAAGAAAGGGAGGAGATCATTGCCCTACTAAAAAACAACCTAGATATCTTTGCCTAGAAGGTCGAAGATATGAGGGGAATAAATAAGAGGTGGATGTCCATAGGTTGTAAGTCGACCCGTCTGCTAAGCCTATCAAGCAGATAAGAAGAATTTTTGCTGATGACAAGGAAGACGCAATCAAGGAGGAGGTACAAAAATTGCTAAACGCAGGAATTATCAGAGAAGCAACCTATCCGGTCTGATTGGCCAACGTCGTGATGGTCAAAAGGCAAAACGGGAAGTGGCAAATGTGCATAGATTTCACAGATCTCAACTAAGTCTGCCCGAAAGACACTTATCCTCTCCCCATAATTGACAAGTTGGTGGACTCCATTGCCAGACATAGAACCCTCAGCTTCCTGGATGCCTACTCTGGGTACCATCAGATAAAAATGGCCAAAGAAGACATTGAGAAAACTGCTTTTCAGGCAGCTGGAGGAGTTTATTGCTACACAATGATGCCCTTCGGGTTTAAAAACGCAGGTGCAACCTACCAACGCTTGGTTAACAAAGTGTTTGGGGAGCAGATAGGCCGAAACATGGAAGCTTATATTGATGACATAGTCATTAAAACTAGGACTGACAGTCACGCCCCGAACCTGAAGGAAACCTTTAACAACCTAAGGGCGAATAGCATGAAATTGAACCAGAGTAAGTGTGTGTTCGGGGTGACTGCTGGAAAAATTCCTAGGCTTTATGGTGTCACAAATGGGAATTGAAGCAAACCGAAGAAAATCAAAGCCTTAATCGACATGAAATAGCCTACCAACATCAAGGAAGTTCAAAGGCTGAATGGCAGAATAGCAGCCCTCGGTAGATTTATCGCAAAGTTTGCGGAGAGGTCACTGCCGTTCTTCAAAGTCCTTAAGGGGACCAAGTGCTTCTCCTGTACATCTAAATGCTCAGATTCATTTAAATAGTTGAAGGAGTACTTAGGCTCACCCCCCTCTACTAAGCAGCCACGTCATGGGAGAAATGTTGTACGTCTTCCTAGCAGCCACTGACCATGTGGGGCCTCCCCAACCCCGGGACTTATAAACTCGTGCCCCAGCTGGAGGGTCCCCAAACCACCTCCTAAAAACTTTAAAACTTTTTGTTTAAATGATTTGAAAGTCGACTAACTTTTGAAAACAAAATGACATGACCTCTCTACTAGGATATGATATCAACCTGCTTTAAACCAACCAATAACCTGTTTTAAAATACAACACGACAACCTGAAAATACTTATAGAAATTTTATATACAACTTTTACCCAAGAAGAACAACAACAACCAAATCCCAACTCATAAACACTGATCATACCCTGACAACCCAAAAGATGATCCAAACTCCTCCACGGCCTCACCGGTCTGGTCTACCTGTCTCAGCTGAAACTAAAAAAATTATAGGGAGAAGGGGTGAGAAATAATCTCAGTAAGTTATTATGCATGCAGCAATATGCCATATAGGAATGCAACACATAAACAAGTTGCTCATAATATCACATCTTGGGAAGCAGTAAACACCTTACGTTACCTGACCTTACCTTTTTCCATCTGAACAATGAGTCGTACTACTGAGAATACATCCTCTTTATTTGTGAACGGCTTAGGCCTATTCACGCCTTACAAGACCCATTTTTCAGGGAACCATGTAAGGTATCAGTATCCTATGAACTGCTTAGGCATATCCATAGTAACTGAGCCCCAAACTGTGACCACAGTAGGGGAGCGGTCACAGGTATAATGTAATTTGAGCAACTTATGGAACAATTCCTCATAAGTGCTCATATTCCATTATACCTCCAAAATCAGCTGATCTCAACACATTCATATTCACATTCAAGCACATAACAGTTACTTGAAATCAAATCCACACATTGGGATAACAATATACAACATGGTACGTTTACTCATGTTTACCAACATATAACATGGTACAATTACTCATGTTTACCAACATATAACATGGTACAATTACTCATGTTTACCAACATATAACATGGTACAATTACTCATGTTTATCAACATATAACATGGTACAATTACTCATGTTTATACCTCATATAGTGTAACATATATATAAGCACTATTGAGTCATAATAATCCATCACATGGTATGCATACACATGCTAATCCAATGATATTATGCCACATATAACTTAACAGTATTGAATAGCAACAATTCAACAACAGGGTATTAATACTCCTGTTCAAACCAGTAAAGTAGTGCAACATTTATTTAATGCACTATATAAACCAATGTCCAAGAATGTATAATCACATATGGCCACAATATAAACCAAGTAACCCATAGGTATCCACGTCGTAATATTGAACTTTTTCTATAAAGGTTCCATAATCATTTACCAAGTTTTTACTAACTTTGGTTTCTATTCAAATCAAAGATTTCAACCATTTTCAAAGCAGGATTTAAGGACTTTCCCAATATCATTTTGGTCTATTTAAAACGCCATTGTAAAGTGCTAATGTTGCTCTAGGATTATAGTTAAGGAAGGACCACATCCGAACTAAATTGCTTAGGTTCCAAGTTGTTTGAAATTCATACTCTGAATCAGTTCTGGGCACGACTCGTGCTCCAAAGCACGACTCGTGCTCAACCCCTGCACGACTACTTAGATTCTCACGACTAGGTATCACGAGTCCAAATGAGGGTCACGACTCGTGCTCCAGGGCACGAGTCGTGCCCAACACCAGAATAGGTGCTGATGTGCAACATCAGTACCAGCCAAGACCCAAAACCAATTTCCAACTTCCCAAAGCTGTCCCAGGCCAAACCGAACAAGTTTATATACCAATTTTAACATATAACCATACTCACACCATGCGATATCACCTATACACAACAATTCACCATGTCAATCCAACCCTTTCTACCACCTTTGCCATGACCTAACCCCAACTCCTTCCTAATCCATTCCCAAACCAAGAAACTTAAGTAAACAAATTCTAAACATATTTAATAACACAATTCAAGATCATTTAGCTTCATATGATCATTCCGACTTAATTAAAATGGTTCTAGAATTCCTAACAGCCATTAAAACACAATTTCATCACTTCTCACCCAATTCCTAATGCCATGACATCAAAGTATTCCATTTCATCCCACACATTTTCTTTCCATTCAATCACCCAATTAAATATTTCCACCTCTAGCGAATTCATTTACAACCCATAATATCAAGTTATATATACAAGCTTCCTGTTTAGTTCCAAGGCCATTTTAATTAACTAATCATTACAAGAACCATGAATATCACCTAACATTTACATTTTCGAGCCAAGTAAAACGATCCGCCACTACCGTATTCAATTCCAACCCAAACTTCCCTTGTTATTCTCTAAGTCGTAAAAAGTGACTAAAATTCCAACAATTATATATATATATATATAACCTAATAACGCCATATATAAATACCATTTTATCATTTCCAAGCCGAACCTTATCCTACTCAATCAATAATCCATTTTTCTTTTATTCCCATAATCTAAATAAATTCCGAAAATTACCAAAACCCAAATATTTTGGTCCCATAATACCAAATACCATTTATAACACATAATATCATCATTTAACTTAATATGAACAACTATTTGAAAGGAATCATAATAACTTATCCAAAAATATGCCGAAATAAAAAGACGATCTGATCGGCTCTAAATGTTCTGCTCCCCCTCCTGATCGCTTTGTCGCAGTCGGATCGCAAAACGGACTAACGGATGATCTTTAAGAATTTTGGAAAGATATAAAATCAAAAGGACTTTTAGACGGAGGAAGGATTTCTTTCTCTCTACCTCTACCGAGCTCTGGAAGAATAGAGAAGAAAAGGGATATATATATAAATCCAATTTTCACTTTAGCCCTCCAATAATCAAGTTATCTCAATTAACTACCTTAAATTTCCACTTACACCTAGGCCCTTCAAACTTTTGTAAAGCTTTTTATTTAATATATTCAATATTGTAACTTTACTACAAAATTCCTTTTTATTCCATTTAGACATTAAATAATTAAAATTAATTTATTAACACACTTAAAATATCACACAATTTATTAACATAACTAAAATGTCAAATAATTTATTAAAATGTTAAAACTAACACATAAAAATCCCACTCATTATGAAATGCAACCAATGAAATGCTACGGCCCCGCTCCACGTGCCCAACACGTGAATAAAATGGTGCCTAGGTTGCGGGTCGTGACAGACCATGCTATAGCTGTTGTACTAGCCCGAAATGAGGGAAACTCTTAGAAACCCATCTACTATGTTAGCAAGGCACTATCAGATGTGGAGAGCAGATACTTCAACGCAGAAAAAATATCTTATGCTTTGGTCATGGCTGCAAGGAAGTTACGGGCATACTTTTCCGCACACCCCATAACCGTGTATACTAATGCACCCCTCGAGAAAATCTTGCACAAGTTAGACTGCTCAGGACGTCTCCTTAATTGGTCTACCGAACTCACTGAGTTTGATATCAGATACCAATCTAGGAAGACACTCCTAGCACAGCCTCTGGTCGATTCATGGTCAAAACCGCATTCACAGTTGAACACGACCCCACCTCCCATAAGCGTAAAACACATGCGGGGGAAGAACCGACCATCGAGCTGCCAGCCAACTGCTGGATCATATACACAAATAGGTCAGCTACTAAGGAAAGAAGCGGAGCTGGAGTAGTACTGGCAAGTCACGATGGGGAACACACCATCCATGACATAATCAGATTCAAGTTCCCTGCTTTCAACAATCAAGCTGAGTACGAGGCATTGACATTTGGCATAGAACTGGCCTCCTTCTATGGGGCAACAAAGATTGCCGCCTTTAGTGACTCCCAACTCGTAGTCAAAAAAGTAAATGGGGAGTACAACACTTAGCACCCTATCCTGACAAAATATAAAGACCTCGTCCTAGACATAGTGAAAAAACTCGAATTTTTCAAGATAAGTCAGATAGGTCGGGAAGACAACCAATTACCATATGTCTTATCTAAACTGGCAACTATTGATATGGTAGACCCAGACACTAATCCACTCATAGTCTTTTTCGAGGAGCCTGCTTACGAAATACTGCGAGTAATGCTCCTGGACAGGGAGGAGAAGTGCTGGATAGGCGAATACATGGACTTCATTGAAAAAGACCAACTGCCTAAGGACGAAGTACATGCTACGATCATCAGTCCTATACAGAAGGTCATTCACAAAACCCCTTCTGAGATGTGTACACCCTAAATAAACAGAGAATCACCTGGCAGAATTCCACGATGGCATATGTGGCAGTCACCCGGGGGCCAGAACCTTAGTGGACAAAATCATCACGCTAGGTTATTATTGGCCAAAACTGAGAGATGACGCACAAGGCTACGTCAGGAAGTGTGACAAATGCCAGAGATATGCAGACATCCCCAGAGTCGCATCAGTCGAGCAGACTCCCATAATTCCTACTTGACCATTTGACATGTGGGTAATTGACATCATCGGACCCTTCCCCCCCTCCCCCGCCCGAGGTAATTGTAAGTACGTGGTCGTGACATTCGACTACTTCTCCAAATGGATAGAAGCAAAGGCTGTAGCCAAAATTACAAAATAGAATGCAATTAACTTCGTCCACTACTTCATCTGGTATAGCTTTGGGGTCCCACACACTATCATCTCCGGTCATGGTCTCCAATTCTCTAAGGATTTTACAGCAGAACTGAACAGACTAGAAGTCAGACACATCAAGTCTATAGTAAGCCGACCTCAATGTAACGGACAAGCTGAAGCAGCCAACAAACTAGTGTTAACAGCTCTAACCAAAAACCTAGAAGGAAGTGATGGTATATGGTTGGAAAAAATTCCCTTAGCCTTATGGGCAGTTCGCACAACCACCCGGGGGCCAACTGGGGAGACCCCATTTGCACTAACTTTTGGGTCTAAAGATATGGCACCAGCTAAGATGGCTATGATTACAACAAGAAATTCTAACTATGACGAGCAGGTCAACAAGGTTAACAGACTACTAGACCTAGACTTAGTAGACGAAAGAAGATTGGCCGCTCAGATGAGAATGATAAATTATAAACAAAGGACTAAAGCCTATCACGACAAAAGGGTCAACAAAAGAGTATTCCAAGTCGGAGATTGGGTACTTAGAAAAATTGAAGCTATAGGCAGAAAAGTTGAGCGGAACAAGCTCTCCCAAACTGAGAAGGTCCTTACATAATCACTCAAGTCATCGGAGAAGGAACTTACAGAATGAAGACCCCAGATGTACAAGAACACCCGTGGCACTCCGATCACCTACAAAAATACTATCACTAGTCACAAGTCTATTTTTGTTAAGTAGATTAGATTTGAATTGTTTGTCTTTTTATTATTTACAAGTAGAGTAGGATTGCAGTTCGATATAATCAATTCCAGTTAATAAATTCAGCTTTTATCAAAAGACTATGACTAGCAAGACAAATGCAAAATACGAGCAACCTACTACTTGCACCTTAGGTGAAATGTCTAATGGTAAAAGACGAGCAGCCTAATGCTCGCACCTTAGGTGAAATGCCCAAGGGTAAAATACGAGCAGCCTACTGCTCACACCTTAGGTGAAATGCCCAAGGGTAAAAGATGAGCAGCCTACTGCTCGTACCTTAAGTGAAAATGGTAAAAGACGAGCAGCCTACTGCTCGCACCTTAGGTAAAATGCCCAAGGGTAAAAGACGAGCAGCCTACTGCTCGCACCTTAGGTGAAATGCCTAAGGGTAAAAGACGAGCAGCCTACTGCTCGCACCTTAGGTGAAATGCCTAAGGGTAAAAGATGAGCAGCCTACTGCTCGCAACTTAGGTGAAATGCCTAAGAGTAAAAGACGAGCAGCCTACTGCTCGCAACTTAGGTGAAATGCCTAAGAGTAAAAGACGAACAGCCTAATGCTCGCACCTTAAGTGAAAAGCCTAAGTCCTAAAGACCAGCACCTAGCTCGCACCTTGGATGAAACATTCGTCATAAAAGACGTGGAGGGCCACAGGCATAATTGTTAAGTCAACTAAACCTGGCACGTTACTCCTGCAAAATCAGGCAAAAAGACTAAGTACTAAGACGAGCACCTAGCTTGCAATTTGGATGAAACGTCTAAGTCATAAAAGACGAGGAGTGCCCTCTGGCATGTCTACTAAGTCACTAAGTCAGGTACTCTAGTCCAACAAAAAAGGGTAAAACTACCCAAGTGTTATGTTGAGCAACCTCCTCGGAAGGAATCAAAAGTCTAAGCATCATAGAAACATGCATTCAACATACAAGCAACAAATAAAAACAGTTCAAATACGAGCATGAAAAGAAAAAAGAGACAAGAGGGTTGAAAAAAGCATACATTATATTGACAAAAACCGAGCAATGTCACCCTAAAAATGGGCTAAGACATGTCGACCACAAAGTATTTCTTCCCAAAACGGGCTAAGGCATTTAAAAAAAGGATGGAACTCGTTCCCTTTACATCTACCAAAAGAAAAAAACAATCAAGGCTGGTCCCTGTCCCTAAACAAATCATCTTGCTCGACTTCGGGTTCTGGGATGGTGACCTGCTCGACTTAACCTTCCTCGACTTCATCCTTCTCGTCATCAGAGACCTCCTCCTCTTGAATCTTCCAATCATCACGTTGATGTTTTGGGGATCAACGGGAGGGGGAACCCAGGCAGGACGACCATCACGAGCATCTTGGGCGGCAATTGCCTTCAACGCGTTCTCAGAATATGGCACAAGAGAAGAACCAAACCTTGCAGCTTCATCATAAGAGTCTTGGCAGATTAGCCGAGCAAGCATCCCCAGGTCGGCATTCAAGGAGGAATCCACTTTAGCTCTCCTGGTCAGGTGCAGGTAGCCTTCGAAATACATCGTGGTAGTCTTCTCAGCTAGGGCTTATCTAAAGGCCGGGCTGGCCTTATATCGAGCAATGGCAACAGGTTCCCTTGAAGGGATACTTGTCTCCAACTGCTGATATCGGGCTGCAGCCTCCTCGGCAATCCTCTGCGTCTCTGCCCTTTGTTCCTCCAGCTCCTCTTGAGCGGCACTAGCTATCTCATCGGCTTTGGATTTCTCCTCCTCTGCCACCTTTTTAGCCTCCTTGGCTTCTGCCCTTGCTGCTTTTTGGTCATCCACCTCCTTCCTCAGAGATTTCAGTAGCTCCACGGCCTTGGCAAGATAAGCTTTATCCTTTTCCACATGTTGCTCAAGCTTCTGCTCAAGCTCGTCGGCAAGGCTTTAAGGCTCGGTGCCTGGTGCTGCGATCAGAGAGGCAGTAATTGAAGGTGGCAGACTGGTAGAGGGAATTGCTCCTCAAAGATCTTGAGTATTAACTTGACCATACCCCAGATTGGGGAAGTAGGCATTGTTTTCCTGGCCACCCGGGTACCGAGGGGAAGTTTCTCCCGTTCCCATAGGCAAGGTTGGCGGTGGCAGACTTGAGATGTTTGGATATGCGAAAGCCTTTTCTGGGTTAAATTGGGATTTTATCCCGTAATTCTGGGGCTCGTATATGGGTAACGAGTTGAACCCTGGAGGATATTGGAGGATATTTGGACCTGTTTGAGAGGGTCCAGCACTGCACTGATTGTATTGAGTGAAGGGGGCAAAACCGGCTTGGCCGTGTATGATAGGGGCGCCTTGGGAAGTGGCAACATGAAGCCTTGGTCGGCTATTTCCTTGGATTGAAGGATTTCCGTAGTTTGAAGGCGGAGGAACTTGGTTGAAGGCTTGGGGAGCTGATCGGGGAGGATCGTCATCCTCGATTAAATCGAAGGTACCATCTGACCGGGGAATAGCTGTTATACCTCGCTCATTCAGGATATGTTTCACGAAGTTCTGATGATCTTCTTTCTGTTTCGTGTGGACCTCGCAAGCCCGGATGGCTTCTTCCAATGTCATGTCATTTACCGGTGGCGGGGTTTCGTTCCCGTCACGATTTCTCGGTGAATCTGACATTTTGGAGAATCTAACTATAGGAACTAGGGAAATTGAGGAACTATCTGACGATTTCGTAACTGTAATGCTGAAGAGACGACGACCTGGGATTCTGAACCACTCTTCGTTCGCTGCAGGGAACGAAAGGTAGGGCTTAGGTTTCGTAAGAGGTGTTTGGCTCAAGGCTTTTAGGCTCATGCAACATGCAATTATTGCTTAAGTTTACTTAAAACACGTTTTCTCAGAATCCTAACTGGTCGGAAAAGATTATTCTTCTTTTTCGCAACTACTCTAGGTCCTAAATCAGTGGATCCCGACACTATGTCTATAGACCCCTCGTTTTTCACCTGTAAATCGTCTTCCCGGGACAGACAATCCCGAGTGAGGGTCCTATAGGGCAAGCGGATTCCACCGACAAAAGGAAAAGTGAACTTAGGGCATAGCTGGTCATGCAAACTTTCGACGCATATGTCATGCAGGTCACGGTCAAAGTCAACATCCTCGAGTTAAGGCAGAAATCGTGCCAAAATTTCGGCATGACCTCTCTTCGACTCGCTTTCGCGAGGGGCATTAGCTTTTGGCATTGGCCAAGTTGTGACTGGTATGGTTCATACGTTAAAGGTTTGATGACACTGCGTCACATTGAACCTTCGGGTATATTTTTAACACGGCTCTGCGTCAAAGTCAAAGCCAAAAACTAAGACTCTGGGTCGAGAAACGACCTTTAATCTCAACTTTTAAGTTTTGACTTGTGAGGAAGATTGGTGTAAGAATATACACTTAGGCTTTATGACACGAACTAAGCCAAAAACAAACCAAGGTCTTGGACGAAGTGTGACACAAAGAGTGCATGGTTACACGGGCGAGGATAGGCTGTTTGGGATGACCCTGTGCGCACGAGAGAGGCATATGAAGGCCTTCAAGTTGCAGCTGAACGGTCACCCCGGGTTAATGGTTGTAGTGTACAAGTGTACATGGTAACAGTGCGCGTAGTGTGCGGTCACTAAATTCTTTTTCTGAGTAAAACAGAGATTTTCAAAATGTGTTTTAAAGAATTTATGAGCAGTTCAAAATATTGCACGAAAACCAATTTATGAACAAATATGCACGAACATGTTATGATTTCAAAAGAATGAAAAAACAACACTTTTTTTTTTGAAAACAATCCAATGTTTTGAAAACCGGAGCTGTTTAAATTTTTTTTTTTTTTTGGAAAGAAGAGCAAGTTATACGAGATATGAAGAAAACATACACGCACAAAAGCGAGGAAGGGTAAACGAAGTTTGACCCACAAAATATTTTTAAAACGAAAGTAGTTTTAGAAAACATGTTAAATCCCCAGCGGAGTCGCCAACTGAAATTACCCCCGATCCGAAATGGGGCCGGGACGCATCAGATTCGCTCGAGATCGCGAGAGCACGAGCTGGTTTGAATTTCACGGAAAAAAGAGAGTCTCCACGCCATTTTTATTATGAGCCAAAACTTTGAAAAAGGCTTTTGAATAGAGATTGTTAGGTTCGATGGTCACGTTACGCCTCGGGAAGAGATTAATTGGCTCACCCGAAACGCCTCGTATTGATGAGTCTTTCTACCTTTCTCGAAAACTATGCGTGTGTGTGTGTTTGTGTATTACTTGAAAATGAGTTTGAATAGCGGGTTTTTGAAATGAGGGGTATTTTGACATGAGTCGGGCATTATAACGTTACCCTTTTTTTTATAAAATGGCAGTATAGAAAGGACATTTAAAGTAATCGACAGTAATGAAATGACGATCGACAATTCAACTTCTTGACTCAGATGTTAAAGTAAATACGATCAACAAACCAAACGGTTTGGACGGTAAATGACAGTATTGAAATGATGGTATCAACGAATCAAACGATTCGGACGGTAAAAGACGATGAACGAATCAAACGATTCGGACGGTAAAAAACATTTAATGAAATGACAATATCAACGAATCAAACGATTCAGACGGTAAAAGACGATCAACGAATCAAACGATTCGGACGGTAAATGACATTATAAGATAAAGTGATAAATGACGAGTCAAGATCTCCCATTTTAACTCTAAATTACTTTTTTCGAAAGAGAAAAGTAATAGAGAGAGTGTCATTTCTTGACTCGGAGAAAAAGTAATGTCTACATTTTGAGAAGTTTGATCGGAACAGAAACAACGAAAAGAAGTAAAAAAAGATGAAAGTTTAGATTGAGAAGGAGAGTTTACCAATTGGTAGGTTTTTTTTACTCTATCTTCCGAGGGTTCGTAAATTGGATACGAAAAGTGTTTGGATTGTGTTTTGTTGGGAAAAATGCCATTTTCACGCAAATCGAGGAAGTTTCCGGGACTTTCGAAGGAGATTGAAATGCTGGAATCGAGGTAAAAAGGCAGGAGGGTTAAAATTTTTGGACCATTTACTAAATGACTGAGGCTGTATTTATAGCCTGTAAATTTGCAAAACAGTCCGGCCGGCCTCTCTTTCATGTTTGAGGGCATTTTGGGCATTTCTATTTATTTATTTGACCGTTGGACGACTTGCTGGTTAAGCAAGTAAAACAGGCCGGTCGGCCTAACTATCCGTCTAGTCTGAGGGTATTTTGGTCATTTCACACTCTAACGTGATTTGACCTTGATTTGACAATTGGGGAGACTTTTGTGACGAGTTATCATTGTTTTGTCCTTTGCTTGGATTTTTGACAGTTTTTTAATTAACTGTCCGAATAAACGTCGGAACAGTCCCAAAAATTGCGTGTTTTTTGAAAAGTAATATTTTTCACGTGTTCTAACGTATTTTTAATACACTTTGATTTTGAATGATCCGGGCAATTCCGAAAAATCTCGTTAATCTGGAAAGTGCGAATTAACGTATTTTTATGAACCAGATTTGGGTACTTACAACGGGTTAAGGCATATTTCCCCTCTCCTCATTAATGGTTTTGGCGTGTTCCCAAGGAGAATGTCTCATCAATAATGGGTGCGCCTAGCTATGTATAATAATTGGTAGATAAATGATTACAGCCTCGTAATTTGAGAAAGCCCCTACGTATTCTTAAAACCGAGTACGAGCAACACTTCCTCCTCAACATAGTCGAGCTAGGAAGTAGGGGGTCAATGAACGGTATAAACCGAGTACGACCAAGGGCCATAAAACGGTCAAAGCCCGATGGATTGGGTCCAAAGTAAAATATACACAACTCCTAAGTACGATATAGGGAATGGGCTTCCCTACCTATGCTCGTATTATCTTTCTCATCATATCTCACTATGTTGACCAGGACATAGTAGATCGTTATTATGACCTAGGCAGAGATACTAATATATGATGACTAAGACATACATAAATGCCGACCAAGACATACTTAAATATCGACCTGCACCAGGTCTAAGCTAACAAGGCTTCCGTCATGACGAGGGAAATGGGTTTCCCTACCCTTTACATCTCTTGCTTGGTATACAAATATGTCAACCAGCTCTCTATGTCGAGGAGCAGGCCTCCTAGGCATACGAATAGAAGTCTTTTCTAATCCTACTATAATAAAGACTGTGGAATTAGGATACGAGTAGAACTTGACTCCTTATCTCACCTAACTTTCTATATAAGGCATGACTCTATAACATACACCTATAAATACAAGACATAATTCACATAATTCAGGTGAACACATACTTTAACTCTAAACATTTGTCAATTAATTTGCTATAATAAAATACCATTACTTACTCTAATGTCGTAGGGCATTGGTCGGTGAAGCCCCAACTTATTTTACGTGTTTGTTCATATTTTTCAGGCTATTCAAGTCAGTAGGAATATCTGAACCACTAGATTTGTACTGATTCGTCATTTTTGACATTATCATGATTATTTTGATAGATAGTTTGAAGCCAAAATCTCACAAAAAATGTGTTTTTCCTAAGCTTAGAAAAAAATGTGTTTTGTTTCCCCCGCTATGCCAGTGTTAGTGTAACAAAGTGCCAGTATAAACAAGTGCCAGTGTTAGTTTAACAAAGTGCCAGTGTTAGTATAACAAAGTGCCAGTGTAAAAAAGTGTCAGTGCATGTATATTAAGTGCCAGTGAATAAAGTGTCAGTATTAGTGTAATAAAGTGCCAGTGTTAGTGTAACAAAGTGCCAGTGTAAAAAAGTGTCAGTGCATGTATATTAAGTGCCAGTGTAAAAAGTGCCAGTGTTAGTGTAACAAAGTGCCAGTGTAAAAAAGTGACAGTGCATGTATATTAAGTGCCAGTGTATAAAAGTGTCAGTGTTAGTGTAACAAAATTCTCCATTTCCACTAGTTCGTCCATGTCATGCTCTCCTTGTCTCAAGTCCTGGTCGGCCCGCAAGTTCTGGCCGATGACGAGATGAGGGGCTATGTTAGGACGAAAAAAACTGTGTCCATGTTATCCGCCTCCTGAACGTCTCACCATGTGCTTCTCGTCCTCAACTTCGAAAATCAAATGAAGCCTATAACTGGTGTTGATAGTCTTTACAAACTTAGAGATTTTCATGTTTTTCTCTGGTGTGTATACCTTAACCTTTTTAGCCGTTTTCCTAGTCCTCATCACATGTTCCAATAAATCCTTGGGGGTCACCCTCACGCATCTGATTCCCAAAGAAGTAGGGAACTTAACCCGCTGGTAGGGGAGGAAGGCGGCCATCCCAAGTTTGCCTTCACTTGGAATGTATAGGATGGCATGGTAGTCACTTGTCAAGTTCATGACCATGAATGTTACTATGGCTTAGCTCGGAAGGGTATTCCCCAACTTCCAGTAGTAGGTCAACTGTCCCCATTGCGTTGACCTTGTGATTGGTGAAGCCTTCCAGTCTGCCAGAGTATGGCTCCAGCATAGTATCTTTTAGATTTATCTTCTGGAAGGTGGAGTAGTATAGAATGTCTCGGGAGCCCCCCAAGTCTATTAAGAGCCTTTCAAATTCACAATTGTCAATTCTTCCCTTGATTACCAAGGGTTGTTCACGAGCTGCGCGACTCCCGACTAGCTCATTTGGGGAGAAGCTAATGACTTCCTCCTTTTTATGGACCCAGGCGGGGATGTGGTAGACCTTGCTAAGCTAATGTATCTGGTCTTTCCGTTTTTTGTTGGAGACTGTCTCCTCCCTTATGACGTAGATCCTAGCTCTAGGAGTTCTGTCCTCCATTTCCTCTCTATCATCGTCATCTATTCCTCGCTTGTTATCTTTTCACATAACATAGCGGTCAAGTTTCCCTTCATCAACCCATCTCTCGATCATTCTTTTAAGGGAGATACAATTCTCCGTGTCATATTTGTGCTCCTTGTGGAAGGCACAATATTTTAAGTTGTCTCGGACGTGTTTCGTCCTATCACTTAGTGGTCGGGGATCTGGTAGGTTTACCGATTGCATGATCTCCGTGATAGGTTTAGTAAGTGGGTGAAGACCTTGGCTTTTTATGTAGCCCGAGTCCTACCCTTGTAATTACTTCCATTAGAAGCCTGGTTGGTGCTATTCGCATCCGTTTCCCTTTTTTCAGATCGCTTCTTGCTCTTCTCTTCTGCCATGGCTATGGCGTAGGCCACATTGTATGAATCAGATTTTGTTTTAGGCTCCCTAGAAGAGAGTTCATAGATCAATTGTCCCAATCTCATTCCGGAGTTGAAATAGAGAATCACTTTCCGGTCAGTTAGGCTTTCCTCCACCTGGTCAGCCATAGTCCTGAATTGGTTGTAATAACTCAGAGTGGTTTCGTTGGTAAGATCTCTCAATCTCTTCTCTCTCTTCCCAGTTGTTGCAAAGTGTTCCAGGAACCTCCTCCTCATAATTTTCCAGCTATCTATGCTTTCCTTCTTTTGCTCACGAAACAAGGACAGGGCTGTTCCGGAGAAGGTACTCGCAAAAGACTTGTAGAGAATGTCATCTGCCTTGGTGAGGAGGTCCATGTTGGATTCAAAACTTTGCACATGATCTCGTGCATCCGTGGTCCCTCCATATTTTTCAAAGTTGGGGATCTTAAAAGCTGGATTGGGAGGTAGTGTAAGTGCTCCAATTTGAGTTGTTAGTATTTTCGTTAGAAAATTAACGAAAGTCTTAACATTCCTAACATTTCTAACAATTCATAACTTTTCTAACAAAGCAAGGGCAAAGTAGGCATTGCTATTTAAGGTTAAACCAAGAAAAGAATCTCAAAAAGAAAAGAAATTGTAAAAAACCCGAATTAGCAAGCTGAAAAACAGCAACCAGTTTGAATATTTTGAAAATATTCCTTGTGTCCAAAGCCTGCAGCTGCAATTAATGAACAGTGCACGCTGCTATACTGATCCGCGCGGATGACTCTGCAATTTTTAGAGGGCTATAAATTGAGCCCTTCAGTCTCAGAAAAAGAAAAAGAACAACAACTCACAGCAAGCACCTTGGTGAAAATCTTGTAGAAAACAGTGGGAATTCCCTTGAATTGCCACCTTTTTCTCAATCATTTTCCCAAATCTCACTCACTAAATCACTCTCAAAACTCAAAGCTTCAAACACAAAACACAAAAGAAGATAGGTATAACCTCCTTCTTCCTACCCTAAATCTCTCATCCATGCATGCATCTCATACTTTGAAGATGTAACTTGTTCACTTCTTGCCCTAGATCCAAGAGGATCACCATGGAAGTTCATCTCCATGGATGATCCTCTACAAGGATCAACATTTCTTTCAAAGTTGTTTTTACTCCTTACAAACATATTTTCAAAACCCTAAAAAACATTTTCATACATAAAATCTTGATTTCAAAGCTAAATCTCCCCTTCCCAAGCAAATGAAATGCTTAAGTCCTAATGTACCCTAAGGATGGCTTGATATAGTAGATCACTACTAAAATGTATAGTGACTACTAATCAAAGCCTAAGGAGATGGGGACAAGCATGGATGCCAAACCCCCTTTAAAATCATGTTTTTCTTCAAGAGAAAGTTGCTGTCCAGTAGCCTTTCTCTAAGACCTCTGTCCATGGCTTGACTACAAAATACTTTTTGTATAAAACATCCAGAGATTTCCAGAAATATTTTTACTTTATTTTTTGTGTGAGTATAACCCCCTTTTTCAAATTATCTTTTAAAGGTCAGTTCATCAGTCTCTGGAAATCCAGATTTCATTTCTGAGATTTCCAGAAAGTTTTGGTCCACCAAATCATCTCCAAATGGAAAAGTTCTTCTATGGAAACCTTATTTAAGGTGTTTTGAACAACTTTAATTCTCGGACTTTCCCCATATTCTGAGATTTTAAAGCCCTTAAACCCATTTTAAAATCAAATGTCCACTGCCTTTTTCATTCTGGCAGAATTGGTTTCCAACTTCAAGAAATCTTTTGAGTACCAAAACTCAATACAAAAAATCATACCAAAAATCATGGGACTTGTTTAATGTCTTATAAAGAGTTATCAATTTTTATTTCTCTCAGTTTGAACTTATTTTGGCCAAAGGAACACACACACACACACACACAAATAGTTTTTAAGCTTGGAATACTCGTTTTACGAGGCATTCCGGGTGAACACTAACGTTCTTCCCGACGTGTAACGTGACCTCCGAACCCAAATCTCTAATCTCGGGCATTTTTCAAAGTTTTGGCCCTTAAAACAAAAATGGCGTGGCGACTCCGTGTTTTTTGATTGATTTTCAAAGAAAAGAAAAATACCAATCTTTAAAAAAATAAAAAAAATGGCAACACATCGTTACAGTGGCGACTCCGCTGGGGAAGAAATAAGTTTTATCTTTTCAAAAAAAAAAAAGAGAAAAACTTTTGAGGGTCAAGCTTCCGTCCCGACATTTGAAACCGTTTATTGTGTGTGTGTTGATTTTTCACATTTTCGTGTTGTTTTGGCCGCCTCGGAAAAGTAAAAATTTTGACTATCGGACCCGTTGCCTTGAAATATGTGCTTATGTGTTATTTTCTTTCAAAAAAAATTTTCAAAAAAAAATTTTCAAAAAAAAAAAAATCAAAAATTCAAAAAAAAAAAAGATTAAAAAAAAAAAAGGGTTTTCAAAAAAAAAAATCATTGTTTGCATGCATCATACTTTTTATGACACATGCGAAAATTCCTATTTTACTCAAAAAAAGAAGATAGACTGCTTGCACACTACGCGCACTTGGCCTTACACTGCACACTACGTCCCTAACTCGGGAAAATCCCTGTAGCGGCCCGTTTGATCTTATTACGCCTCTCGGTGCAAGCACGGGACTACCCAAACATCCCATGGAGCCTCGTGTCGACCATGCACTTGTCCGTGACACACTTTGTCCGAGACCCGGTTGGTTTTTAGTCTGGTCTGTGTCATGTCCCGTCTGTGTATAGACCTTTCCTTTCAAGCCTTAGTCGGCATACCAAGTCAATATCTTTCGGGACCCTAATAAGTCGAAGTCCTGCCGGTTTTCCGTCATAGGCTTTGACCAGATATTGACTGGCGCCTTGATTTTGACTCTGACTGGCACAAATTATACACTGATTCCCAGCATGACACTGAGTCATCAAGGATTAACGATTATTCCATGCCTAATTACGGCCTAATTGACGACAAGTCAAGATCAATTGTGGACATTTATCAGTCCGAATCATGCCGACATTTTGTCGAGCCCTCGGACATGGTCTTGACTTTGACGTTAGCTTGTCCGTAATTTACATCGAATGCTCGCTAAGACTCGATTACCCGCCAGACTTTTAGGATCGTTTTTCTTTCGGTCGGTGGGACCCGCTTGCCCTATAGGACCCTCGCCCGGGGCTGTCCGCCCTGGGAAGTCGAAATACAGGTGGAATACGAGGGGCTTATAGACGTAGTGACGGGGCCCACTGATCCAGGATCCAGAGTAGTTTGCGAAAAAGAAGAGCAATCTTTTCCAACCGATTAGGTTAATAAAACACGTTTTAAGTAAACTAGAACAAATAACTGCATGTTGCATGAGCCCAAAGCCCAAACACCTACCCTCCTTCAATTCCCAAACATCTGAACCCTCGTGTCTTTCCCCCTCCGCAGCTCCTCACAAAGCTTGGTTTCGGGCACCGGGTCACCGTTTGATCAGTTGGAAAGAGTCAAGCGCATCGTCAGCTTCACCGTTTGTTCTGACTCCGGGTTTCAGAATGTCTGCATCAGCCGGTAACGATGGGGACAACGTCACTCCACCTCCCGGGACCCCTCAGACAGAACAGCAGTGGAATCAGTTAGCCGAACAGATGAGATTGCGACAGGAAGCACAGATTAATAGCCTTATGGAAGCCATCAAAAGTCATGGTTTGGCCGCCAGTCTCAATCCCGATGGCACCTTCACCGTGGAAGAAGAAGAGGATGCCAATCCCACTCTCAGTCGCCCTGATTACTCCAGGATGCCACCACCCACCTCCTATGGTACCACTACCAGAACCCATGCTCCTCGATCTTCAGGTCAGCCAGCTCCCGGCTTGGACTCTTGGATCCATGCAACCTGACGGGACAAATCAGTTCGCAGTTCCTCAGTGGGGACAAAGCCAGTACGGAATGTCTTCTCATGGTTGGGGATACCTCGGAATGCCACAGCAAATTAGGATCCCGCCTCAGTTTGGAACCGATCAGTCCGGACCTTGCGACAACGGTTTGGAATGCCGCCTCGATGCAGTTCGGGGCCACAATCGAGCCCCTACTCGAGAATGATACTAGCTCGGTTGCTCCTCACACGGCTTTCACAAATCCATTTCTCACTCGGGGTTCGATGGGTTACCAAACCTCCATCCGGTTTCATCGAGAATCACCGGGACCTTGATACCCCCGGGTTATATACCATCGCCGCAGCCAGCCATGCAATTCAACGATCAGGGACAGCAGCCCGCACTTAAGCCTACTTATGGGCCTCACTCCGGAAATCCAAGCTACCCAGCTACATCAGGACTGCCTCCACCCACTTTGCCAGTTGAAAATCAACAGCAGGCCGTAAGGTTCTATCCCTTCGCCCAGGCTCCTACTCATGCTCCCCCGAGCAATTTGGGCCAAGGACAGGTTTTCACCTACGTCCCCGGATCGGCCGTTCCCTCCACCAGTCCGCCACCAGTAGTAGCTCCTCTCTCTAGCTCAGTCACTGGTTTGAAAGCCATGGTTCCACCACAAGATCCTCATCTGGTCTGGTTCATGGAACAACATAAGGAAATGAAAGCGCAGATTGCTGAATTGATCGCTAAGAAGTCTGCCTTCCGGCCTATTGACCCGGACTCCATCGTTCCCCCGCCTCACAAATTTGTTATGCCGAATCTGGACCTCTTTGATGGTCTTGCATGCCCGAAAACTCATGCGGACACGTATGCCTTGGCGATGAAGGCCAAAGGTGTGCAATCGGCCCGATTGGTGACTATTTCAGTCTATCTTTGAAATCCAGTGCCTTAAAATGGTTCTTCCGCCTAAAACCCGAGGCCAGGGCTATATGGGACCAGATTACTATTGCCTTCACAGAAAAGTACAAAGCTAACTTGGAATGGGAAACAAATAGAGTCGATCTGCAGACAACAGTGCAGCGTCCCGACGAGAACATCGGCGATTTTTACAAGCGTTGGAACCTGAAGCTTAGCGAAATGGCAATTCCTCCTTCTGAAGAGGAACAATTGGACATCTTTCAGTCATGCCTGAAACCACATCTGAGAGCCTCCCTCAGTCACTTCCCGTACTCAGACTTACGGGCCATGGTTAACTCCGCAGCTAAGTTTGAAAAGGCTTACAATCAACAGCCGGCCGGCTCCACACTGCTTTACGAGATATCGGGCTCCTCCTTCCAACACCGCCCCTGCTCCTGCTAAAGGCAAAGAGGTGATTAACTACGCGGGACAGGAATGTAATAACACAACTCCTTTTGCTCCCAGAAAACCAGCCGAGCCCAGGCCACGGGTCATGAACCTCGAAAACTTTGGAATGCCTCTGAACGACATCTTTAGGGGACTGGTGAAAGAAGGCTTGTGTTGGGTATGCATGTTTTAACCCTCCTATTTTGTATTAGATTTGATTGATACCATAACCTCCTATCTATTTTAAGGACTTTAAGACCCTATGTAATGAAGCTTAGACTTCAATTTTTTAGCTAAGTCCATTTTATAGAATAGGTTAATCTTAGGCTTGAAGACTGGCACAAGACTCATTGGAAGCAAAGTTGCAGTTCCAGCAGTATTCAAAACCGCCCTACGAACCGCACTTGTAACCGCAAGTGTAGTTCTACCTTGAATCTGCCTATTGAACCAACCGCATGCAACCGCCCTTGAACCGCACCTGTGCAGTTCATGTGCAACCGCATCCATGCAACCTCCTGGTGTAGCAAAACCGCATGTCCCTAACCGCATCTCACCAACCGCATCCAATGATTGGCTACTTGAAGTGAACTACTTTTTATCCGTTAGAATCCACGTCAGCAATATCAAAAGTCAACCACCAAATCTTGTCACGTGATTCAATGTCAGAGAAGATCTGCAAGGATCTTGAAAAGGTGACAGGTGTCCTAACCTCATTGCTTGCAAACTGGAGCCCGATCGGCTTTATCTGCGGCATGTACCAAAGGACAAAAGTGGTTCTTTGTGGACCAATAGGATTGCATCAAGTACTGTCCTTACAACAACTGTATCCAACGGCTAGTTTCTTGATGCTTGGGTATAAATACCCCTAATCTTCACCATTTGAAGATTGCTTGAAAAATTGAGAAGTGCTGTGTTCATAGAAGCTGAAGCTCTGCCCAGAAAATTGTTCAACCCTTTGAATCTTCATCTTCATACTTCAAGAAACATTCCCCAGCCCAGAAATCAAGCCTTAACACATTCAAAAATCATTGAGCTCTATATCTTACAGATTTAAAGAGCCTTGATCTTGTTCTCACACACACACCTCACTTGTTTAATCACATAGATTATACATTTGAGATACACTGGTTATAGTTTTGGATTTGTTCTTCATAGAAAAGATTTTATTGTACTTTGTAATCTCTCAAATACTTAATATAAAATCTCTCTTAGAAATCCAAGACTAACCATCTTGGTAGTGGACGTAGATCGTTTATCGATTGAACCACTCCAAATAGCGTGTTCTTACTTTCTGCATTTATATTTCTTGTGCTTACTAATTATTTATCTTTGTCTCTGTTTGATCTTTATATAGTTATCCATTATTGTGAAATAAGTGTTTGGAGTTAACAAAGTCAAAACCACACGTGTTTGTAAAACTATACTTCCCAAAACCGCATATCAAAACTGCATTTTACAAACCGCCTCTAAAACCGCTTTATACTCTATAATTCCGCTGTGCATTTTACACTATCACTTGCAGTCTATTATCAACTGCAAGAGGATTTTGTAAGCAAGAGGTTTAGTTTTTATAAGAGGGCGAAAAATTTGTAACAACTATTCACCCCCCCTCTAGCTGTATTTTCACCCTTGTTGCCACCTTTGGGACCAACAAGTGGTATCAGAGCCAACACATTTTAAAACCACTGTTTTTCAAGCTTAACAGCTTGTGTGCCGATTCGATATGGCAAATACAAAGACAATGACTACTGTTAACTATTCACACATTCCAATCTTGGACGAAGACCACTTTGACATCTGGAAGTGCCGAATGCTTATTCATTTGGAAACTATAGATGAAATGCTGGTGGAATGCGTGATCAATGGCCCGTTAGTTCCAATGAAGGCCAACACAGATGCAACCACCAGTGCAACAATTCCAGAGGTCAAAAAGCCAAAAGAAGAGTGGTCGGATGAAGAGAAAAGATTGGTTGCATTGGATAGCAAGGCTAGGCACATCATTTCTGAAACCCTCCCTGTATCAACTCTACAGAAAGTGATGTACCTCAAAACCGCAAAGCAGATGTGGGATGCCATTGAGAGCTACCTCGAAGGTGATGACGAATGCAAGGAAAGCAAATTATATGCTGTTGAAAGATCATACAACAACTTCAACAGAAAATCCAACGAAACCTTGCGTCAAACCTACGACCGATATGTTGAGGTAGTTAATGCTTGTAGATCTCTTGGCAAAACTTTAACCGATAAGGAAATCAATATGACTTTCTGTGATGTACCCGATTTTTTTTTGAAAATCAAACGGAGTCGCCACGCCATTTTAATTTTGAGGGCCAAAACTTTGAAAAATGCCCGAGATCAAGAGATTCGGGTTCGGAGGTCACGTTACGCGCCGGGAAGGACGTTAGTGTGCACCAGGAACGCCTCGTAAAAACGAGTCTTCCAAACATTCAAAATCCTTTGTTGGGTGTGTGTGTGTGTGTGTGTGTGTTTTGGCCAAAATAAGTTGAAACTGAGGTAAGTAAAAATTGGGAACTCTTTTTAAGGCTTTAAACTGATCCCATGATTTTTTGGATGATTTTTGGGTTGAGATTTGGAACTCAAAAGATTTTTTGAAGTTGAAAACCATTTCTGCCAAAATGAAAAAAGCAGTTGACCCTTGACTTTGAAATGGACTTTAGGGCTTGAAAACTCCAGAATCTGGGAAAAGTCCGGGAATGAAAAATGTTCAAAACACCTTAAAAAAGGTTTCTGTAAAAGAACTTTTCATTTTGGAGATGATTTGAGGGGTCAAAACCTTCTGGAAATCTGAGATCTGAAATCTGGATTTCCAGAGACTGATGAACTGACCTTTAAAAGAAAATTTGAAAAAAGGAGTTTTACTCACACAAAAAATGAATTAAAAATATGTATGGAAAGATATGGATGTTGGCTACAAAAAGTATTTTGTAGTCAACACCAAATTCCAAGTTTATCTATGTCCAAAAAATTATACCATGGACTGAGGTCTGAGAAAATTGCTACTGGACAGCAACTTCCCATGAAAGAAAATATGATTTTAAAGGGGGGGTTTTGCATCCATGCTTGTCCCCATTTCCCTAGGTTTTGGTTAGTGATCACTTGACATTTTATTGGTGAATCAACTATACCAAACCATCCTTGGGATACATTAGGACTAAGCACTTCATTTGCTTGGGAAGGGGATTTTTATCCTTTGAAAATGAGATTTGATGCTTGAAAATGGTTTTTGGGGTTTTGAAAATGAGTTTTCTTTGCAAGAAAGTAAGAACACATTAAAGAAAATGTTGATCCTTGTAGAAGATCATCCATGGAGATGGACTTCCATGGTGATCTTCTTGGATCTTAAAACAAGAAGAAGAATGAACTACATTTTGTAGTTTGAAGATGCATGCATGGATGAGAGATTTAGGGTAAGAAGAGGGAGGTTATACCTATCTTCTTTGTATTTTGAGGCTTTGGCTTGAATATATGAGTGTTTGAGGCTTGAATGTGTTTAGGGTTTGAAAGTGTTTAGGGTTGATGATTTGAGTTGGTTAAAGAGAAAACAAGTAGATAACAATGAAGTCCTCTATGTTTTCTCTCTATTCCTCCTCCTAAAGGGTGATTTGAGCTTGAGTTAGTGTATGTATAAGAGTATGTATGAGAGTGATTTGAAGTGTTTGTGAGTGAGTGAGATTTGGGAAAGATTGGAGAGAAAATGGTGGCAATCTAAGGATTCCCACTGTTTTCTCTCTATATTTCGCCAGAGTTTCGTTCTTTGTGATCAAATTGTGTTGTTTTAACTGAGAGAGGAGGGTTCAATTTATAGGCCACTTTGGGAGATGCAATCACATCCGCGCGGAGGGTCTGTTGGCGTGCCTTTGTTCATACGCTCTGATCTTGGCTTTTGGGACAGGAAGAATAATCTTTTTAAAATTCAAGCTGTTTTGTTTTTCAACTTATCAATTCGGGTTTTTTCCATTTCTTTTGCTTTTTAGGATTCCTTTCCTTGTTTATCTTTAAATGGCAATGCCCACTTTACCCTTGCTTTGTTAGAAAGGTTAGGGTTTGTTAGAAATGTTAGAAATGTTAAAACTCTCGTTAATTTTCTAACGAAAGTACTAACGGCTCAAATTGGAGCACTTACGGTAGCCCCTCGGCGACGGTGCTTTCGAAGGAAGCGGGGTCGTCGATAAGAGTAAGGCTCCATATTTGGCGGGATGATCAGTGATCGAGTGGCTGGACCTAATGATAGGCTACCTATGTATCCCTAGTGAGAATCAAGCCGTAGTAGTTCGGGTCTTTCGACTATCTTTAGTTGTCGACCACTGGAGTATTTGTTTTAGGATGTCAACACTGGCGGCGAGTTCTACGATCGATTCTTTGAAAGAAACTCTGCTTTGGGGATAAGAAATGACCCTCTTCGGTCTGATGGCTAGGGTTGTATATCCGCTCTGCTGGGGATAGGAATGACCATTTTGGTCTGGTGGCTGAACCTAATGATAGGCTACCTACGTATCCTTAAGAGGAATCAAGCCGACCGTAGTTCGGGTCTTTCGACTATCTTTAGTCGTCGACCCTACTGTTTTAGGAAAGTCATCCTAAGATTTGACTATTTTGGGAAGTCACCCTATGGTCGACTATTTTTTGGGAAGTCGCCACTATGATCATTTTTTTGGGAAGTCACCCTAAGGTTTTGACTGTTTTGGGGAAGTCGCCCTATGGTTTGACTATTTTTGGGAAGTCGCCCTATTACTTGACTATTTTTGGGAAGTCGCCCTAAGGTTTTGACTATTTTTGGGAAGTCACCCTATGATCTGACTGTTTTTGGGAAGTCGCCCTAAGGTTTTGACTATTTTTGGGAAGTCACCCTATGACTTGACTATTTTTGGGAAGTCGCCCTATGGTTTGACTATTTTTGGGAAGTCAACCTAAGGTTTTGACTATTTTTGAGAAGTCACCCTATGACTTGACTATTTTGGGAAGTCGCCCTAAGGTTTTGACTATTTTTGGGAAGTCACCCTATGACTTGACTATTTTTGGGAAGTCGCCCTATGGTTTGACTATTTTTGGGAAGTCACCCTAAGGTTTTGACTATTTTTGGGAAGTCACCCTATGACTTGACTATTTTTGGGAAGTCTCCCTAAGATCTGACTATTTTTGGGAAGTCACCCTATAATCTGACTGTTTTTGGGAAGTCACCCTAAGATTTGACCAATTTTGGGAGGTCACCCTAAGGTTTTGACTGTTTTGGGGAAGTCACCCTATGATCTGACTGTTTTGGGGAAGTCGCCCTAGGGGATGATTGCGATTTATCGCTTTCCTCGTGTTGTGTGTGATAGCGTTTTAGGTGCCTCAAACCTTAATGATGGCGTCTTAAGTGCCTTGAACCTTGATGATGGCGTCTTAGGTGCCTCGAACCTTGATGATGACGTCTTAGGTGCCTCGAACCTTGATGATGGCGTCTTAGGTGCCTCGAACCTTGATGATGGCGTCTTAGGTGCCTCGAACATCGATGATGGCGTCTTAGGTGCCTCGGACCTCGATTTGAAATGATTTCCTTTGATGGTTTAGGATAGATGGTCCTCTAGTGGACTTCATTTGAAGGGATCGGTTTTACGTCTGTTTGCAGAAGGAAAGGATGGCCGTCTTGGTCGAGTGTTTGGACCTAATGATAGGCTACCTACGTATCCTTAAGAGGGAATCAAGCCGGTCGTAGTTCGAAAATAGTGGGGATGGTCTTTGATGGTTTGGCTTGTATTTGAGGTTTGACTATTTTTTTGGGAAGTCGCCCTAAGATTTGATGATAATGTTCTTTTAGAAAAGTAGTTGATTAAGATATGCTTCATACTGTCTTTGTGCTTACACTGTAGGCCCGAGGCTACGGTGATGTTGATGAAGAGTTGTTAGGTTGCCGATTCGTGGGACGGTTTACAGCGACGATTTCTTTGTCTTTGGAGGCATTTTGACTGAAGGAGGAGTTTGGTTGAGTCTGCATCTTCTTTGGTGATCGTCAAACTTGTAGAGGTTTTGAGCTTGTCTTCACATTGGGACTTCTTGCTTTTGAGAACTTGGTGTCTCTAACCGCATTGTATTTGAGAACTTGGCGTCCACGACCGATTTGTATTTGAGAACTTGGCGTCACGGCCGATTTGTATTGGAGAACTTGGAGTCTACTGACCGTCTTGTATTTGAGATCTTGGTATCTTTGACCGATTTGCATTTTGAGAACTTGGCGTCTCCGACCGTACTGTATTGGAGAGCTTGGCGTCCCTGACCGATTTGTATTGGAGAGCTTGGCGTCCTTGACCGATTTGTATTGGAGAACTTGGCGTCCTTGACCTGATTTGTATTGGAGGACTTGGCGTCCTTGACCGATTTGCGTATTGGAGAACTTGGCGTCTACGACCGATTTGTATTGGAGAACTTGGCGTCCTTGACACGATTGTATTGGAGAGCTTGGCGTCTCGGCCGGATTGTATTGGAGAACTTGGCGTCTCGACCGAATTGTATTGGAGAACTTGGCGTCACGACCGAATTGTATTGGAGAGCTTGGCGTCACTGACCGATTTGTAGACACTGGAGCGGTCTTCATATGTTTGTGGATGTTGGGGCTGTTTTCATCCATTTGAGGTCGTCTTTGGTGAAGATCATCCTTGCTTAGAAAGGGGATTACGTTTGAATTCCTGCATTTGTTAGTGAAGAGGAAGATGCATATATGGCATTCATGATGGCGGATGCATGCATAGAACCAAAAATGATTATGAGATGATGCGTTTATTTGCTTTCGAAGATGCGCTTGGCCTAAGCTTTTGGCGGGAAATTACGATTTATGATTTTCAATCACTTAGGATTTTTCCTATTGATTCAAGTTTTGTGCATGCTACATGAGCCACAGGGAGATTTTTGTGGGGATGCATGGTGATGAGAGGGGATGTATGTGTTGTTATTTATTTTGGGACAAGCTTTGGTGGTGGGGTGATATCCTTTAGTCGCGGGTTGAATTGCATGTTATTGATGAGGTCAATTTTGATCTTGGGATGAAGTTGGATTTGAACCCGGGTCTCGATTGAAATTTCTTTTCGAGTCTCGGACATTTGAAGGCAGGCGACGGGCTCTAGAATCAAAGCATGTTGACATGAATGAACCCTCTTTTGCTTGGGTTAGTTGTGATTTGTGAAATGCGATATGAGGAGATTCCCAATTCTCAACTTTTGATGATGCGGGGAGTTGCCATATGCCAAGTTCTAAAGGCTGAAACTCCAAGACGGTTGTTGAGGTGACCAGACCTTTCTTACGAAGATAGGTGTGACTTGATAAAGCCCCATTCCATGGAAAAGACATGGCGAAAACCACGGAATCTTTCTACGAATGATTTGATGAAGCCCGGAGTTTGACAAAGCGTCACTACGAGAGGTCAGTTAAAGGTTTGGTGACATGCGATGAAGTACCGAGCCAATCGATCAACGTGAGAGCCTTGAAGGTGAAGTTGTCATGAAGGGAGAAACCCATCTTTGATACCGACTATGAAACTAGAATCCTCTCTTCGAAGAGTGTCTTCCATATAGGAAGCTGTTAGCCATAGTGGCACTTGGCTTGTTCGTGGCTTCAATCATATTCACCTACTTTTTTTAGGGAATGGATTGTTGGCTGTATTGGGTCCTTGGGGTCCCCTTTTCGATCAGTTCTCCACCTGTTGCCCTTTTCGGGAGTCGTGTTGGAGGTGGAAGAAACCCGGTATCCATAAGCAGTGCGACAACTCGGCTAGCGATTGTAAGCCCTCTCAAATTTAGCCCCGGAATTGATCATTGCCCGTAGATCCGGATAGGGAAATTGCTAAGTGAGGCCCTCGAGATGTGGTTTCGGGCGTGGCGAAAGATGTCTAGTTGTTCCTCTTCAAAAGGAGGAGTTGCCATCTTGCTTGTAAAAGTCCACGATGTTCTCGTCGGGGCCACTGCATTGTTGTCTGCAGGTCAAATCTATTTGCTTCCCACTCCAAGTTAGCTAGTAATCTGGTCCCATGTAGCCTGGCCTCGGATTTTAAGCGGAAGAACCATTTTAGAGCCTTGGACTTCAAAGAGAGGCTGAAATAGTCGGCCAGCTGCTGATTGGCGCCCCTTTTGACCTTCATTGCCAAGGTATACGTGTCCCGAGATGGGTTTCGGGCATGCGGTGCCATCAAAGAGATCCAAATTAGGCATCACGAATTTGTGGGGAACAAAGGAGTCGGGTTCGTTGGTCGGAAAGCGGACTTCTTAGCGGTCAATTCGGCAATCTGTGCTTTCATTTCCTTGTGTCGTTCCACGAACCAAGCCAAATGAGGGTCTTGTGGTGGAACCATGGCATTCAAACCAGCGGCGAGCTAGAGAGAGGAGCTACCAGCGGCATACGAGGTGGAGGGAACGGCCGTCTGGGGACATAGGTGAAATCCTGTCCTTGGCCCGAATCACCAGGGGAGCTTGAGTAGGACCCTGGGCAAAGGGATAGAACCTCGCGGCTTGTTGTTGATTTTCAACCGGCAAAGAGGGCGAAAGCTGATCTTGATGTAGGCTGGGTAACTCGGATTTCCGGAGTGAGGCCCATAAGTAGGCTTAAGTGCGGAGGCTCTTGTCCACTGATTGTTGAATTGCATAGGCGAAGGTGCATGACCGGGGAATGCTGCGGTCCTGGTGATTACGATGGAAACTGGGATGGAGGCTTGGTAACCCATCGAAGCTTGAGTGAGGAATGGATTTGTGAAAGGCTGTGTGAGGAGCGGTGAGCTAGCATCATTACGAGGAAGGGCTTTGTTTACCCACAGACCCAGGCTTGGAAGCATTCCAAGCTATTCTTTGCGAAGGCCACTGATAGATTGGTTCCAAAGCGAGGTGGGATTCCAATCTGCTTTGTGGCATTCAGTATCCCCAACCATGAGGAGACATTCGTACCGATTTTGCCCATTGATCGGTTACGTTAAGGCTGCGTAGGTTAGATTAGTACGTATTTGGGGTTTCTTTGTCTGTTGAGACGGTCATGAAGGAATCTTGTGAGGCTTGTGCGGTGCGGGGATTGGACATCTTGAAGCTGGGTTCTTTGTCAAGGCATTTCAAAGCGATATGGCGAGAAGCTCCGGATGGTCATGCTGGCTCTTTGAGGCATACCGGCTAGCTTTTGTGACATGCTGAGTGACCAGCGCTTTGAGGCATACCATGCTTGGCCCAAATCGGATGAAGTCAATTTGTTTCCCCAAGCATCCCCGGTGAGCGTGAATGTATATCGAGCCAGAAGTTTGAAAGGATGGGCGATTCGCAAGTTGAGAAGAGTGTGAGGAAGGTGGTGGTAGTCTGCGGCCAAGATAGGGATGGGGATCCTTTTCCTCTTCTAACGTGAAAGTTCCATCGGGGTTGAGGGCAATCGTCAAACCAAAATTCCTGACATCTTCCAAGGATGAACATCGAAACCTCATTACGATTGGCACAAGGAGTTTTATGGACTCGGGTTCCAATATTAGCCATAGAAATATGATGAATTTACGGTCTTGGTTAAAATTCCGTCCTCGTCCTTGGACATCAAGAAGCTGCACTTGACTAGCCCATGACCAACATGGCGATCAAATCTCATCTTGCTTGGTGGAGCCTTGGTACGAAGAGATGTATTTGCGAAGTCTTGATTTGGAAGAAGTAACTTGGCAAAGCCTCGGTCTCATGGCTGTGAATCGACACAATTAGAGAGGCTTGACAACTTTGGTAGGCCTTGTAGGCGTGCGAAACGAGAGACCCAACCCATCTTGTAGCGAGTGAAGAACCAGCGTTCTTGAATTATCATGTAGCAAAAGAGGCAACCCATCCTTCCATATTTACTTTATTATTTTCTTTATTCAATTAGTCAACGGAAGAAAATGTAAAAGCAAGACAATTTTAGGAATGTATACTGCGAGGGGGCATATATTTTTTTCGAAAAGTGGGGATGAATCCCGATTTGTATTATTTGATGGCCTCATTTGTGAAGGCACAAAAGAACTCGCTTTGGGTTTGACTCTTTTGAGAGAGCATAAGTTTAGAAAGGTTTGTAAAAGTGTATGGAAGCCCCTGGCGACGAGAAAATTAGTGTTTAGCTCTATTTTTCCTATAATGTAGAAAAAGAAGACTTGTCGAGACATACTGAAAATATGTTTTATTCAAAATGATCACAAGATTGCTTAAAACCCTTTATTAATGTTCGGGTTATTCAACCCCTAATCTCGATATGAACAAAACATTTTGATTAATCATGAGGAGAAAGTCAAGCGATACCAAGAGTCGAAGTTGGCGAATGGTGAAAGAGGATCGTGTATAGGAGAGGCTATTGGTGAGGCCGGATTTTACGGGATTTGAATGTGTTTATGACCGGACCATTTACGGTTGCCTACGTTCCCCTCATTGTGAGGAGCTCGGGTCGCCGTAGTTCGGGTCTGAAGCTGTGTTTGGCTTTAGAAAAGGGGTATGAACAT
Source organism: Adenophora triphylla var. japonica (assembly GCA_022495995.1). Taxonomy (NCBI): domain Eukaryota; kingdom Viridiplantae; phylum Streptophyta; class Magnoliopsida; order Asterales; family Campanulaceae; genus Adenophora; species Adenophora triphylla. Next base: position 9,139 of record JAFEMH010006750.1, on the reverse strand, counting down.
TTGTGGTACTTTTGGTAAAAAGGCTCGGATAGGAAGTTTGGATGATAAGGTGCGGGCCTTGAGGTGATTCCTTGACAAGTCATTTTGAGCGATTCCGTTGCTTCTTGATCGTCGTCCTTCATCGGGGGAGAAAGATTTTGGATGCAGCTTAAGGGCTTATGATATGTTTTTGCCGTTGCTTTACTTGCTCCCTTGTTGTCGACAACTTCCGTTCTTCGGGCTTTAATTTTGCCCATATGTCAAACCTTCGATCGGCGGTGCTAGGTCCTTGGCCTCATTTTTTGAAGCTTTTGTTTTTTTTTTTGAAGCTTTTGTTTTTTTTTGAAGCTTTTGTTTTTTTTGACGCTTTTGTTTTTTTTTTGAAGCTTTTGTTTTTTTGAAGCTTTTGTTTTTTTTTTGAAGCTTTTTTTTTTGAAGCTTTTTTTTTTTTTTTGAGCACTTGAGGACGAAGGCAAGGTTCTACTTGATCTTTCTTGATGCATGGGGGCGGAGGCAAGCCCCTGTTTTTCGATATGGGGTCGATCTCCCGATCTTTGAGTGACCTTTTGTTGTCCCTTGATGTTGCCGCCTTCGTTGACTTGATCAAGGTGATGATGGGGATATGTTTTGGAAAGTGTATGGCTTGATGGAGGCCTTTGTGAGGTGAGGAAAGTGTATAGGGAGGGCATTAGTTGACTTTCTCGCACCAATTAATTAAAATCTTAATCATTTCGAGAGATTATTTGTTGAGCGATGCGAGTGATCATTTAAAATAAAACCATTTCATTAAATGTAATGTAGGTGTGCAAATAATGTCTCAAGTCTAGCGAGAAAAGAAAAAGACTCTTTTATAGAAAACTTAAGATTAACTACAATGTCAAGGAGGACTTGATTGAGCGAAGAAAGTACTAGAACCTACGAAGGTTGACTAAAGAAGCATTTTAATATTAAAGGATGGGTAGCCCCTAGTCTAGCTACTCTTTGTTGTTGGAATTTGCCAAGAGCAGCTTGAGCTTTCCATCTTTACGGTAACTTCGATTCCATTCTGCTGAGGCCAGGCGGTGATCGATTTACGTGCCCGTAATTTTGGTGGGAGTGGAGGAGTTTGAGGCCATGGAGCGGTTTGAGGCGAAGCCTGAGTTGTCCAAAGCGGGTCGGAAAAGTCACGGGGACGAACTTTGTCGGCGAGGCATATTGATGGAAGGAAGTGAACTGAGAGGACCTTGAGGGTATTGGGCTCTGTTTGGGAGGATTCGGCGATGCGGCGGTTGTTTTGAGTGAAAGGGGTGATACTAGGCGGTTGTGTCTTCGGGCCTTTCTCAAGCTTGGAGCGGCATTAGACAAGTGTGCTCTGGGGCGAGGTTGTCCTATCGGATTCTCTCACTTCGGGCACTTGAATTTTGCGCGACAGAATCATTTCTTTGCACAGTTCGACATCTTGGGTCAAAGGAGTGCTAGTACTTATCATAAGATCAAGCTTCTCCTGCATTTGTTTCACTTGCTCTATCAATATTGCCACATGGGGATCAACGGGAACATTCGATTCTTGGAACTCGCAACAAGACTCTTATCGGCGAGAGGAAACACGGCCGCGGGCGGGTGGCGACGGAGTGAATTCACTAAGTCCGGTAGGCGACAACGGAAAACTTGTGGCATCCGGATTTTCTTTTAGCAACTCATGATCGCATTCGGGTGGGTGTAGAGGCTTGAACATAGCCACATAGCTCAAGCTGATTATGTGAAGGCTGGAGCATAAGCGCGAGTATGTGCGAAATTGAGAGCAGGTGTGATGGAGCCCAACTCGTTACGAGGAGGCGAGGGCGATGGAGCCTAATGGCTGAGTCTTTGGAAAGAGTGAAGAGGAATTGTCCTTGGCAAGGGATCATATGTGGATGGAGGGAGGTGTTGGCCGTGGGATGGAGAGTTATAGGATGAAGGTGAAATCAGCATTTACGAAGTCTCATCTTCGACCATGACCGAGGAACCATTCGCCTCAGCTGTTACTGAACTCCATGGCGGCGGAGAGCATTGATGAGCGAGGGTCATTTGTTCTTCATGAATCTTATGGGCGTTTTCCAAAGCCGGGACTAACTCTTCCTTCTAATCATCGGATTTCTTGTATCCTTACGCTACGCCAAATACGCCATCGGATCATTATCATCCCATTTAACCTTGGCGTGATGCGTGAACTTATCGGAGGGCGAGTTCAAAGCATTTCACCAAATCCGGCTTTGCCATGGCCACATGCTTGTTGCGATCAAACCATCCATTCTCAACATTTGTTGCGACTAAATCATCGGCTTGTCGAGTCTGTTGAATTCACGAGTTTGAATCATAAAATTCAATCATGTTTACATTCGCGTTGTTTGGGAAATGATCATTGGCGGGGTTGAGATCAGCGAGGGCGCTCGAGAGTTTGCCCTTCTTAATTAATCCACTGAATCGCCTTTCTCAAAGGCTGTACGGTTGTCGGTCGTATGACCGTGAGTGCAGTGGAAAGCACAATGCTTAGTGGTGTCAAAAGGGATTTTGGGATCCTTGGGGCGATAGTTTCTCATGGGTTCGAGGAGACCTGCTCTAGCAAGCTATTTAAAACTTTGTAAGGGAACACCCAAATCCTCGGGATTCGAGATTTGGTCATTGACTTAGTCACCATTACGAACGGGGTTTGCGGTTTTGGTCCATTGGGGCGCTCGAAGCTTGCCGTTTCGATTAACCTTTGAACCGCTCTCTTGAAGACTATGCGGTTGTCGGTCGTGTGGCCATAATGATCATGGAAGGCGCAGTGCTTACTCATGTCGAGAGGTGCATTTGAGCTCCTTGGATGGTAGTCCTTGAGAGGCTCCAAAGGCCTACCCTTACTAAGCCCTTGAAAATTAAGCCCGTGGGCATCCCAAGATCATCAAAACGTTCTCGTTGCCTTAAAGGACCACCATTTCTTGGTTGCTTTTGGGGGCCGTCAATTGTACACAATGCCTTCTTTCCTTTACCGGATGTCGGAGCCGTGTTGGAAGGGTAAGGTTTATAGCGGCGAGACATGTTCGGACTCGTAGTCTTTTCCCGTGCACGAACCCTTTTGATGTAATCATCAATGTAATCGTCGAGATTCGACCTTTTGTAAACTTCATTCGTGTCGGATACACAAGATTGATATGGTGAGATGGCCCGAGTCGGCGATCGTCGATACTCTCGTTGCTAGGCTTTTCTTGTACCTTCTTAATTGGTTCTACCAATAATCCATTGGAGCGAGTCAATAGGAACATTAGGATTGCATGACCCATACAAGATTGGCATTAGCAAGCGAAACCACGGTAGGAAGTACTACGGTGGGAGGAATGACAGTGCGAGCATTAAAAGCGTGGCCGTAATCTTCCTCATAAGGCCTGGCGATTGCTTAGAAGATGAAGATATATGGCTCGTAATGGGTGGATACCGAGGGAGCGGTGAAGTGCGGATCCGGAAGGCTGCTTGAAAACATGAGGTTTGAGGCATCGTAACTTGATAGGATTGAATGTGTCTTGACCGCATGCTGAGGAACATGGCTTGAGGAAATGTGTATACGTACTTGATGAGCGGGAAGCGGCTTGCGTAACGGCCGAGGTGGAGAATTTGATGAGGAGCATTTGACCTTGTCGGACTTCCCAGGAGGGGCGGGGGTAGAAACTGATGAAGTGGTGATAAAAGCACAGGTGGCCAGCGTGATCTTGCGGTATCATAGGGGTCGGTGTGCTTTGAGAATTGGAGGAAGCAAGGCGGCCCCCTCTCGAACCATGGAGCACAGAAAGCAGCTGTCCCATTCCGAGATGGTGACCCGAGCAGGCGGTGCGGTGGTAGTAAGCGGCCCACTTCCCGAGGCGATGGCCGAACAGGCTGATGTTGTGAAGTAGTAAAGCGGCCCCTTCCAAAGGCTGCCCCAGCTGACTCAATCTGGTGGTGAGACACGAGAGGCAGGGCGGGTTGACCCTAGATCGGGCATCGAGGAGTATCGAGCGATAGGCGAGATGTCTTGGCGGCAATTCAGTTGATGGCCGGGCAGGCTGAGGTTTTAGAGTAGCGGCCCGACCCATTCCAAGGATTGAAACCCAAGGTGGCCCAGGGAGGTGCGGGGAAGTTGACCAAGATCGATACGATGAGGCCGAGAGGCGGTGAGTGATAGGCTTGGGGATGCTTGGCCCATTAGTAGTTCCACACGAAAGGGGACGGGGCATTTGATGGTAGTTGGCATGCCGGGAGGGTAATTAGCTCCAATCTTCGCATCAAGTAAAGGTTCCATTAGGGTGGTGAACAATTGCTAGCCCACAGGTTACGATACTTTCCAATAAGCGGACTGATGCGAGCCTCTTGATTTTGTCTTATCTGTTCCAACATCTGATTCCTTTGTTCGGCATTTTGCGGATTTTCGGGGTGTGGAGTTGTCACGTCCCCCACCGTTCTCCTACGAGTTGGTCATTACGAAACTTTGAGCTGGCGAAGGAGGAAAGCCGATGAAGTATCGACTTCGGAATGGTAGAGTGAACAAACGATGACCCGGGGTCTCGATCCAAACTTTGCTGCGTGGAAGGCCTGAGGGTGTGGTTCGGACTCGGGAAAGCGAAACGAGGTTGGTGTTTGGGCTTAGGGCTCATGCGACATGCGATTATTTGTTCTTGTTTACTTAAAACATGTTTTATTAACCTAATCGGTTGGAAAAGATTGCTCTTCTTTTTTCGCGAACTGCACTGCGATTCTGGATCGGTGGGCCCCGATCACTACGTCCTATAAGCCCCTCGTATTCCACCTGTATTTCCCAACCTCCCGGGGGTGGAGACGGCCCGGGCGAGGGTCTATAGAACCAGCGGGTCCCACCAGACCGAAAGAAAAACGATCCTAAAAGTACGGCGGGTAATCGAGTCTTAACGAGCATTCGATGTAAATTACGGACAAGGCGCGTCGAAAAGTCAAGATCATGTCAGGAAGCTCGAAACGAAAAGTCGGCATGATTTGGGACTGATAAGCGTCCACAATTGATCTTGACTTGTCGTCAGGTCAAACACATAATTAGGCATGGAATTAAATGGAAAGAAACCTACGGTTCGCTATATTTCATGTGTTTGGGTGTTTGTGCTACATTTTAAATGGCCAAAGGAATACTTAGGAAAACTTGATTCTAAGAGTAGCCAAGCCATCTTTCTAAGAAATTTACTCTGAAAGCAGTCATCATTATCGTGTCTATAATTTGAGGTTAAAAGTGATTCAAGAATCGGTAAATATTGAATTTAACGATTACTTGAGTGCTACGGGGAGAACCGGTACGATAATATACCTACGACTCTTCTTTGGAAAGAGCAGAAGAGGCAGAGGGCTGGGCAGAAAGCCGATTCGGCCGGTGCGATCGCAGATTCAAGTGTCGCGAGAATTATTTGCCCCTGAAATATGCAACACACAGAGGCAAGCACGGGAGGCAGGAACAATGGGCTGAAAATTACGAGAGCGGTGACTCGGAAAGAAGAAGATGGATTGGTGTACCATCAAGGCGGGAGAGATCCCCGGCTCGAATTAGAAATTATCATCCCATTACTTTCCAGTAATTGGTGATGTTAATGAAGGGGTTAGAACAAGGAACAAGGAGCCGGTTGATTCACTGAGAGATATGGTTAGGTATGTGTGTATGTCCTCCACATACTCTCGGGTAAAACACTCTTTGTTTCGTTTCCTCTCTTGAACCAAAAATATGTGATTGAGGCCTTAAATGATAAATTACGAATTCAAGCTATGCAAGAAGAGCTTGAACAATTTACAGTAACGAGGTTTGGTGTTTAGTTCCACGATCCTTTAAATACTAACATTATTGGAACTAAATGGATTTACAAAAACAAATCGATGAATTGGGTAATATTATTTAGTAATAAAGCTCGTCTTGTGGCTCGAAAGCTATACACAAGTGGAAGGAATGGAAGCTTTGGCGAGACCTTTTCACACGTGGCTAGAATTGAGTCAATATGACTTCTTCTTGCTACTCTTTCTTATCTCAAAAATCTGTTGCACCAAATGGATGTCAAAGCGGCTTTCTTGAATGGGTACTTAGATAAAGAGATCTATGTTGAGTAACCCGAAGGGTTTGATGACCCATTCCGCCAGGACCATGTATACGAGACTTGATAAGGCACTGTATGGCTTGAAGCGAAGCTCCTCGTGCGTAGTATGGGCGTCTAACAAGCTTCCTTCTTGAATTTGGATTTGGTAGAGGCAGCCGTAAGGACATTATTTATTCTTAGGGAAAATAAAGATTTGTCATTGCCCCAGCAAATCTATGTTGATGACATAGTTTATGGTTCAGCATCTAAAACATGTTTACAAAATTTTGTGGAAGGCATGACATACACATTTGAGATGAGCATGATGGGAGAACTTAATTATTTCTGTGGGATTGCAGAATTGAAATGATCGAATGATGGAATCTTTATCATGCGAGCCCAGAAGTATGCTAAGAGTGCGGATGAAGCTGATTTGGATTAGAGAGTGCGAAAAGCTACAAAATACCTATGGGATCATCTCTTAAGGTAACAAAGATCAGTAGGGGGAGGATGTTGACCCAACTCATATGATCCATGATAGGTAGTCTTCTTTATCTTACGCAGGTCGTCCCGATATAATGTTCGGCGTAGGTGTTTGTGCTAGATATCAATACGCTCCTAAAATTTCTCACCTAAATCTTTGTCAAAGAAAATCAATAAGTATGTATGCAGGACAAGTGAATTGGGAATATGGTTCTGAAAGACGCTAATACCTAGCTTTAGTTGGTTTTGTAGTGACTACGATTGGGCAGGGATATAGATGACGAGAAAGAGTACTAGTGGGGGTTGTTTTTCTTGGGTAATAATCTGGTGTCGTAAGTGCAGTCGTAAAAATAGCTGTGTTTCTCTATATTCTTGAATACGAATCATATGTGGCTTCGTGGAGGAGTTGTTCGCAACTAATATGGTTGAAACACGTAGCAGCGACTATGGTGCTGATAGTAATATCTTGACCATGTATTGTGACATATCCCAGAGTGCTATAAATATTTCGAAATCACATGCACAACCCGCTCACGCACTAAGCTGCATTTGATACCCGCCATCATTTTTTAAGAGATTTAGTAGAAAAGGAATTGATCCAAATAGAGGCATATTGATATAGCTTATCGGCACTAGCGATATTTTGACGAAAGCCTTGGACCATGAGAGATTTTCAAAGTTTGAAAAAATCTCTTGGTTTATGTTTTCTATAAATACGTGTAGTGTTACCGTCGGTGTTGCCAACAACATCGGCAACACTTTTGTATGAGTTGTATATTATTTATAAAATATATATATATGTATATATATATATATATTTTTAGTTAGTTTAATTCCAAATGGGGGCATTCTTACTGACCTTTTTGTTCTAGTATGTGTACATTCTTAAGGTTAACATTTTTTTATAAAATACCCCTTTGTGCTAAAAAGTGACAAAGTCACTTATATTGTTGTTGATATTGAAAAAGGCAAAGTTTGTGAAAATTCCCAAAGGGAATATAATGTAGTGTTTTATACTAAGTATTAGGGACATGGAGCTATTTGCTACGGTGTGCACCCTACTTGAAAGGTATAAAACTTACTACATTGTAACTTTATACATTTATAAAAAAAACTCGGGGCACGGAGCTCGCTACTACGATGCTTACTTGTAAATAAAGAATGTGTAAAGCTTGCTTAAAAATTGCCTAAGGAATGATAAGTTATATATGTTGAAAAAATATAAAGGGGATTTTGTTTAAAAATGTTGCCTTGTAATATTGTCACGCCTTGACATTGCTAGTAACACATTAGTAGATGCTACATTAATTTTTTATTTTCTTGTTTTTGTTTTTGTTAATTAAATTTTAAATTTCAAAGAAGTCTATTTGCTTTTCATTTAGAGTTTGTGAAATTTAAAGGGTTTTCTAGCAAAAATATTTATTTTATCCAAATAAGTGTAATTTTATAATATCTATTTTTTAAAATTCATCTCTTTTGAATTTTGAAAAACTCAATTTTATGGATATTACTAAAATTATGTTTTAGTTATTATTAAAAAAAAAATTAAAAATTATAAAAATAAGAAAAAAGGATTTTTTTTTAAAAAAATCTTAGGATAACAACTTGAGTATTGTTGAGATTTTTAGAGATAAGAGGTAGGTTTAATTAATTTGACCTTGTCAAATCAATTAAATCCCTCCATTATTCAACTCTTAAAACCCCCTCCTAAACCCTCTCTCTCTCACCGTATTCTCTCTCTCTCTAGGCGGAATCCCGAAGCCACTTTTGATTCTTCGTCTTCATAAATCTTCTTAACAATCTTCCGCTGGCTAGCCCCCAAAATACTTCCCAAATTTTTGTCTCCCATGGCCACAGTTCGCCTCTAGCTCCCTCCCCAGTGTTGCCTCGAATGTCGCCGTTTCAATGGAGATATCCCATGCGAAACCTTTTCGTACATACATCGGCCTCACCATTCTTAGACATTTATTACTATGATCCGCCTACCAAAATTCCCATTCCCATCAATCTTTCTGAAGCTACCCCACAGCTCCACAGGCTCACCTTCGCCCCTGAGAAGAAGACCCGAAGCGAAAGGCGGTTGATGCTACTAGCTCTTTTAGGGGTGGAGTGCGTAGGCAAATCGGAGAGGATCGAAAACTACATTCGAATTCGAAGATACCATCCCCAATACGGTGATGATCAGAGTATAAAAATGTGGATGATTCTTCAAGCTCTTCGCTCAACATTTAGGTCCGAGGAAGGTTCGGACCCGGCTTTTAAAAAAGGAGACAAAGGAGGCCACAAATCATCTTCGTGTGAGGATGAAGAAAGCTTGGTTGGAAAGTGATGAAACTTCTTCTTTGAGAAGCCCGAGTCGAAAATGAAGAAGAAACGAGAAAAATTTCATCAAGAATTAATGGCCCACAGTGTTGCGGATGAAATGGCAACACACGAAGCAACACACCTGCTGCACAGGGATGGCAGAAACCTGATGAGTTCTCCTTGGTATTCTCCTGTTTCATGGCCTGAAGTGCGCTCTCCCCAATCCCTCTCGGGATACTGGTCCAGTTATGATGCTTTTGGATTTTATGAACGTCCTTTTCTTTTTGGATGAATTTTATGGTGAAACAAATTTAGATAAG